>JARJDS010040788.1:0-21902 GCA_030264155.1 Atheta pasadenae | reverse complement strand
TATTGAACGTGTGTGACGTCATGAAATCAGTATTTCTCATGACGTCACACACGTTATTATGACTCATATTCACGAAAACTTCGTGAAATGTTTCTTTTCCTTGGCATAGAAAAACAAAACACATTTGTTGAATGTAACTGACTGCGATAGCAACAGTGGGTGGGTGGTGCTCACTCGCACTCGCAATTGTTATTCATTTGTTCAAACTGCTGGTGATTTCTAACGCTTCACATGATTCAATAAAGTCAGTTGAATTCAAACATTCGAGCTGAAACAGTGGAACCCGTTGGCGATCTGAACTTGGTATAATCTCTGGGTCAGTACAAAATCTGACGGGTAATTTTTTATTGAATCTATATATTTTTATTATTTATATTAACATATATATATAGGCACTGTGCATAGTACTTTTTTTGTTTTTTTGTGCACTTTGCCCGAAGCAATTATTCGTGCGCGTGTTACCAATTTGCACCTCGTACATGTACCAAATGCACCCTTAGCATGCATAATTTGCGCAGCAAATTCTAACAAAGCATGGTAATGTCATAGAAAAAAGTATTCAGCATTCATCCTGGGGTTTGATATGAAAATGAAGTGAAACCCCACAAATGGCCATGAATGTAGGAAAAACGGACAAAGGGAAAATTAACCAACGCAAAAATCAGAACATACAGTTCTTTTTTTATATTTATACTTTTTTGATTTGGAGCAAAAGGTGAACATATATTAAGTAAAATTTACAAAATTTATCAAAATAGTTATATAGATCAATGTATAAATATAAATACTGTTATTAGATGATTTACCTAAACCTAGTTTTACTCATTTATCTCATAAAATATTTTGACGTTGCCATCAATTCTAAAATTTAAAAAACAACCGAAAAACAGAGTGACACATGCTAGTCCATCGTCAGACTATGTATAGATTGATACTATAATTATTTGTGAGTCTACATTTAGTTTTGTTGATATTCTAAATCAAAACTATTACAAAATTAATTAATACATTTTCAAACGAATCATTATATAAAACGTATAAAAGAAGCAATATAATTCGTGCTACTAAATTAAATAACTAAGAGAAAACTTTATTAATATTGGAAATCGTGTTGTACTTTTATGATCTGACTTTTCGAAACTTGGAAAATATTCTTAACTGCAGGAAGTTCCAAGAAAGTTCCCAGCTTGTCAGTTTCAACATAATTAACCCACGTTATAAGTTGGAAAGTTTGCTTTATCGAGAAAAGCTTAAAAATATCTACTTCGCAGAATATATTTACAAAATCAAATATATATTCATGTTTAGTTTTATTACTCAATACAAGTACAATACTTAAAAAAGTACTAAGCACTAAGCAATAAAAAAAACCTAAACTTTTTTTTGTAAAAATTATATTTAGCATTATTACAGATAAAAATTTACGAGCATGAATACTTTTACAAATTATAAAGGATAAAGGTTAAAGTATTACGTATGTTTATATATAAATTAAACAGTGTAATCTCAGATAAATACAGTTATTATTGTTTAATTCAACTTAATTAGAAATGCTTCAAATATTTTAGTTATTTTGCTGTTTTAATGTTACTTTGGCATGTTTACATTTATTTATAAAATGTAGAAGTTAAATATAATTGTGTGATAAGTTTAATATAGTTATTTCTGGACGTTTATTTGTTAATCGTTGCATGTGTAAATATAATACTTACATTGAACACTTACACAACTCTTGTTTAAACGAATATATGTTAAATCATTAAAAAAAATGATAACATTGGGTAAAAATATTATAGGTATTTTTAAAAATGCTAAAAAAGTTACAAAATATTTTTACTAGTTTTATTCCTTATTTCTTTATTATTTTAAATTTTAGGTTATTAAGTTTATTTATTGTTCAAAATATTAAAATTTAGAAAAGGAACTTTGTGTTGCTAATTAGTGATTGGTTAAGATATACAAAGATCTAATTAACAATGTTGTTTTTAATTGGTTTCACCGTAAATATTGTATGTATAAAATTTTACAAGGAATTAACCAAAAATCTGCTTAAAAAGAAAATAAAGCTTTAAAAAAACATAATTGAATAGATAATTAGATGTTTCACCAATTTATCTTCACGTTTTTTAAATTAATTAAAATGATCAAAGAGAATATTCCATAAAATTATTTATAATTTACGTAATTTGAAATGTTTCTGTGTATAAAAAACAGACAGAATACTAGTTTCAAACAATGTCTAAAACTTATATAATGCTATAAAATGTTATAATGTTATAATGTTTGTATCATTAACGATGATTATTTACATATTTACCCAAAACTTCCATTAGATAACTTAGAAACAACTATACTTTATGTTTGCTGTTACTTCGAACAAAAAGTTTTCTATTTTTTTGTTTGACGTTGTCACAACCTGCGTGATTATTTATTGAATCATATAAAAATCAATATTTTTAAACTCAATTTGTTACAAAATAAACTCTTTAATAATTTATTATCATAATCAAACATATCAGAAAATGTCAGTATAATTATAAAAAATGTTATAACAAATAATAGATTATCATGAATCATGATAATATATATAAAAGTTATATTAACTAACATAATTTTTATTAAAATAACGTAATTTTGTACTCAAATTGAATTTGAACGGAGAAGTTAAATCGGGGGTGTCAGTTGCAATTTATGACTTTAGTTACGATTACCAGCACGATCCCCGGCCGTACATAAATTAATATAGAGTTTATAAGTCACGTGCGACATGAGTAAAATGGTAGATTTAAATTTAATTTAAAAAGCTTTGTTTATTAACTTTTTCAAGAATTTTTTTTTTTTAGGAAAAACTCCTCTACAATTTTTATATAATATGATTTTTGACAGTTTTTTAAAAGAGTTTTTCTTATTTAATATTTTTTATTTTTTATATTTTAATAAAAATTAATAATAATTATTGATTTAATCAAAATGTTTGTCACTAATCCTTAAAAAAGTTACTTTTACAAACAAAGTGTAACTCGTAAATCATTCGTGACATTTTCACGTCTCATTTGCATCGTATATTTTCGTACACTTTTTTTTATACTTTCCTTAACAAAACAATTTTTTTTCTTTCAACCAGTAAATTTTAATTGCTAATGAGATCAGACGTTAACATGATGGCATCGTGTTGTTGGTATTCTGATTTTCCGGAAATTTTAATCAAAATTTAATTCAATTAAGGTCAAATTTATCAAAATTAGTCAAATCAGCAATTGGAAATCTGGAATTGAAATTATTATGTAAATTATTTAATATATAATTGATTTAAAAAATAGGTAATAATAAAAAAAAATAATTATTTCAATTTCAATTATATACCGTATAATATTTTAATTTAATATTATTTAATACCAAATTCCTAAATAAATATTGAAGAAGAATATATCCAATAAAAATAAACTCTATTACTATTTTAAGGTTTGCAGTTGTTATTTTCCCTTAGTTGTTGTATTGTCCTATGTAAATATAATTATATAATTTGTCAAACTGGTTGTCATTAATATGTAACATAAATGTTGAATAGGGAAATTTTAGTTCCGTGGAGTTAAGAGAAAATTATTTATCTAAACTAAAATTTTTATAAATATATTAGCTTGGTAGTTTGAATAATATTTAAGGATAACGTTGTGTTATAGGTTTGGGTTTAATCCTACGCCTACTCACAAGTTACTATTTGGTTTAATCCCGGTGACCTTTACTTTCTATTTCGATGAAGAATCAAAATTATCCGACCCTTTTTGCCTTTCTCTATGATCTCTATGAGTCCTGCGTCAGCATAGCTTTAAAAATTTGTATTTGAATTAGTCCTTCTCTGGCTAATACTAACAACTCACCCAATTTTGTACGATTGGGAATTTCACACACGAGTGGTTCCAAATCTAATAATGCCATTCGGATGCAAACGGTACTTTTCGACCCTTATAAGAAAAACAAATAAAATGTATACGGTTTTACCTAAATTAACGGCTCACAAGCAAAATAAACAGTTAATTAAACATTTAATAAAAATGTAAAATGTTTAAGCTTTGTTTGAAGAGTAAAGCTACTATTACAAGTTTTGAATATTCATTAATTATAATTATACATCATAATTTAAGTGCATAAGATACATTTATTGCAGTCTTGGTTACTACTTTAAGCTTAAGTTAAAAAATAATAACATTTCTGTTTGAGAATTGGCAGATAATTCGAAATTTGGTGATCCACAAAAATTGAAAAACTCTAATTAAAAATAGCAGTCATTAATAATTTTCATTTTTGTTATTTCTATACTTTAATTACTGAAAATACTGTTAGTTTTTGTATACTAAGACATTTCCTGAATTTGTATGTTCAACATAAAGTGCTAATTAATTAGTTGTGAAGAAAACACTTGAACTAACCTTGAAAACTTGTTGTGTGAAAATTTGTGAACAATTTTCGTCTGTATTTTATATTCAAACAAACAATTCTTTAATAATTACGTTCAAAACATCTGAACATGTTAACTCTGCGTATTAACGTATTCAATACTTTAGTAATACTAATAATGATGCGACAACATATATTAAATGGTAATACAACTCACGGCAAAGCGATATGATGAAAGTTAAAACGTAGGTATATTAAAGGAGTCTCGAATACAAGTAAAAAAGTCCAGAGCACAAGCTCTCTATTTATACCTTAGTTCTGAAACAAAAGCATAACAGTTTCCAGCGCATACTAAACAAAAAAACAACAGTGTTACTATGTAGAGCGCCTACTTGATTAAACTAAGTTTTACCGATTTCACTGGTCTAAGCCTACTTGATTAATATGTGAATTCGATATCCACAACAAATAAGATTCAATTTAAATTAACAAATAAACAAACTCTAAGATAATTGTTAACATGTTTCGCGGAATGTTGTTACTGAGAATCAATGTAATCCAATTTCGTATATTTCCCTTTAGTTACTAGTAGATGATCCGTTTACTTGGTTTCATTGTGGGGTTCAGCAGTAGTGCAGTACTGCGGTCATGTTTAGTGTTGGCAAATATTGTTTGTATTTGCAACCACCTTGCGTTGCACATCAAACACAAACATAGAAGGTTGTTTGATTTGTTTGATTTGAGATACGCGACACGTTGGCGTTGTTTGTTTGTTTATAAGGCTAAGTTGATGCATTGCAGTAATACACAGAATTCAATATAGAATTGACATTGATGTTTCAAGAATAAAAATTATTATATTTGTATTTTTATTTAATTATAAAAAAATATATAAAATAAATAGAATTACTTACAAAATTGATTTTTAGTAGTTGCAGCATTTAACAATTATTTTAATTAAACTTTATTTTAAAATGTTTATTATTTATTTTGTTTAATAACAATAACTATTTTATTTATTGTGTATTGGTGTATTTATTTTACACATTTATTTTTTTCTTCTATTTTCACCAATTTATTTAATTATATTAATTATTTATAATAATTTTCACAATTCCATAACTTTTTCCTTATTATCACAAATCTCAATCACTATTTATTGTATTCCACATTTTTTATAGTATAATAATAATAATATATATAATATAGTAATATAATTAATTTTTATTCGTATATTTTGTAATTTTTATATTTTTTTAAACAACTTTTTAACAAACTTTAAGTACCATTTAAGAGGTTAGCTTTTTGTGAGTGGTCAGTTGCAGTCAATGCTCTGCGTTTTTGGTTAGACTAGGTCGACGACGGCGACGCGGTATACGGTAGACTAATTCAATGTTCACGCAAACCTTGCCGCCACTGGCCTCTTTGCGCCACCGCGCCGCGCCGCCCCACAGCGCGTAACCTAACGCATGCGTTACCCAATAACCCAAATAAAGTATTTCATTCATAACTTTAATATTTACAATTTACAGGTTAAAGACAAAATATTTGATTCATTATTTCTTCAGAAATTTCGTGACTATAGAACTCTAGAACTATACCGAGTGTTGGTTTTTACATGTAGAAAGACCTGATTTGTAGATATCTGTTTCGTGAATTAAATAAATAAATAATAAAACAAAACAAACAAATTATAAAACAAAAGTTAAAGAGTTAAAATTTAAAATCATTCATCACTTTTTTATTTACTTAGTTTTTATTAGAGTTCTTATCGATTGGGATAGTTGAGCACCATCATTTATACATTATTCAACAAGTTTGTGAGATTTGACAGGTAACACAAAGTTTAAGCGCATTTAGATCGCAACACTCAGGGTATGAGAAGAGACAATCACACGATTGTTATCACGAAACGGTACAATATTCTAAAGGAAATTTACGTAATAGAGATGACATTAACTTTGCCGTATTGTGTGGTGTAAATTTATAATTTATATGTAATCATGGTGTCACGCCAGGTATCTTTGGCTTGACATTCTATTTGACATTCTGCACGTGCCAATCAAGGGGAATACAATTATAGCCTGATACTCTTGAAATTAATTATTGATTAACTTTTGGATAGTAATGAAAAAAATATTTTTGCGTAATTTATTTGAAATTTATAAAACACATCTTTATGAAAACACAATATAATCAAAGATATCATACATTGGTCCAAAAATGTTTGAAATTTCTATGAGAAATTAAATTTTTTTTCACAGTGTTTGTGTTGATTTGGAAATTCAGTGCTGTAGCACTGTATGACGATGAAATTTTTGCGCTCATGTGTGAAAAATGTTCGTTTGGAACTTTCCTCCAGCGATGCAAGAATTTTAAATAAACACTGCTTTGACGTGTTTTTCACTGGTCCTAATGTGTTCACGAATGTTATTATTTATTATACGTATTTCAGTATAGAGTGCAGGTCAGTATTAAGGAAAATATTTTTAAGAAAATTCGTATTTGAGCAATAAATTAAACTTTGTTTCTATAAACAATTTCTATGTCGTCTTATCGTACATTGTCACAATGGCAAACAAGGATTGTAGTTTACTACGTTTGTAAGCCTTCTAGATGTCTAAGATTTACCTTTGTTTTTTGTTTTATTCGGCCATTGTCGCCATCTGTCGTGAACCAAACAACATAGAACACTTTTAAATCCGCGAGACTACCTACCAGCTTCTAATATACCGATAACGTGTTTACTCTACGAATTCTCAAATGTGACTAACCTTATTAACAAAAACGATCGACAAGGTAAACAACTGACAAAACAAAACAAAAACAAAGCCTCTTAGATTGTCGTGGCTCGACAATTTAATTTAGACGCATATAAAACAATAATCTTTTTAAATTGTATATATTGTCTTCCATAACTACATGATAAACTAATTTTATATTTAATATATACGTATATATTGATGATATAATTTTTATTGCATTTTATTCCAGTTTTTCACATTTGATAAAGAAATAAACTTATCGAACCTTTCTGCTTTATCCACAACCTACATTCTGCGTCAGCAATGTCCAAAATTGCGTATATAAATTGGTCTCTTTCTGACCAACGCCATCAACTTTCACCATTCTGTGTGATTTTTACGCTCGAGTGTTTCGAGATCAAATAAAGCAATTCGAATGCCATAGGCTCATCGTTGTTGTCATGAAGAACTCTCATAAAATGTATTCCTGTTTCATTTTCAAAATTAACGCCACCCAAACAAAAAAATATTTAATTAAAATATAAAACCTGTAAGTGTTGTTTTAAAAATGCTTTAATTGTAAATTAATATTAAAAAACTTACGTAGTAATCCGAAACTGACCTCTTCAAATGTGGCAAGATATAAAAAACTGTTATTTTTGTTAGAAAACGCTACAGAAATTGTTTATGCTGATGAGAAGTAACACAAAGCAGTGACTGATGAAAGAATATCATGTGTGCATAAGAATGGTATAAAAAAACTGTGAGGTCGTAAAAACACGTACCGTGGCCAATTTTGTATCCTGGAAATGAGCAACGAGCCAGGGTATAAAGTGCACACATTAGAAACCAGGATCACAAAAAAACAGGCCAGGACAACACGTTTTACGAGCCTGCTAAATGTTGATAAGGCGCGATTTTACGCATGAATAAATGTCAAACAAACGATTAAAGTCGTATAACTGAGAAGATACATATATTTTTTGAAATATTTTCTTCAAAAACAAATATAAATGTTGTGGCTGAATAAAAAGAATAGGAAGGCAATAGGAAATACAAAAACAACTAAACAAAAGATGTTTTCGAAAACTTTCATCTTGAAACTTACACGAATCTCAGTTCCACTCTTAAAGCATGGAAAACAATACATTTGTTGATAATTACAATGAATAACGGGATGAATAACAAATATATTGGGTAGTTACAAAGCTTACAAGCTAATAAATATTTAAAAAATTGGGATTTTTAATTCAATGATTAATTCCGACGTGTTTTAAAATTTAATCGTTTGTGTGAATCGATTGGATTAATTCCGTTTTGTGAATTCCGTAAATGAACAGGAAAGTTTGGCAACAAATTAAAACTAATTAAATCGCAAATTAAGTTTCACAAATTGAGCATATAATTTTAACAAATTGTACCGCTACAAACTAAATTTAATTCTATCACAAAGTTAGTTTAAGCAAAGTTTGCCTTTTGTATGTGCATTGTATGCAAACTTAAAGCAGTAAAGTTTAGGATGGTAGCTATTAATTTTCTTTGTTCGATTTGTCACAAGTTTTCCATTTGTTGCTTTTCAGAATTTAAATACAATCATTAATATTTAAATTTTAGTAATAAATTAAAAAAAAAACAAAAACTAACATATATATTTATATAAAATTGGAAGTTTATACTTATGTTTGTATGTTGCACGTTTATAAAAAAAACAACAAAAAAACACAATTTTAATAAGCAGAATGAGCAACAACAATCAATAGATACGATAATGTACTAAGTACAAGCCATCAATTATATTTAGAGTATTTTTTTTTGCTGGCTGTTTATTTGCAACACAACTCCATCACAGTTGCATAAGACACCATATTTCAATTAAATTAATCGAGACAACTATCATCCATGGTAAATTCAATCGTATAATACGATTTGTATAATATACTTACCAACATTCTCTTTAATTTTAAATTTTAAGTTTCCCTTAGACTATTACGAAGTAGGATGTAGAAGAATTTGGATGATTGTTTGGAATTTTCGATTTGTCAATTCAATGTTGATCCGAAGCGACGATATGATAAACCTGAAAACATAAACATCATTAATAATTTTCTTTTTGTCTTTGTATTGGTGCTAGACGGGGCTTTGACGTTTAGTTTAGGGGTTTGACATAATAGTTAAAAGCACAGATGCTATGACAGTGGTTGCCCAACTTTATGTTATTGAGCCTCCCTTAAAAATATTGAATTATTTGGCACCTCTCCTGAAGATAAAATGAAACTTATCAGTACTTTGGAAAATTGTTCTCTGTGAATAATTCTCGCGACTAATCCGCTTCCCAGTTTGGAAAACGCTGGCCAAAAGAAGTAAATGCTCCTAGTAAAATCGTAATAACTCCCACGAGCTTAATTTATGTGCTTAAGTTATCGGTTTGTATCTGGTAGAAAGATACTCTTCCAAAAGCATTAAATTAAACCAATGTCGTTAAATTTCTGATGAAATCACTATTAACGCTCAACGTAAAACGTGTGTTTTCAGGTGAAATTTGTGTTTTATCCTTCGTTTAATTACAATTACCTAGTACTAGTCACGTTTTCCACAGCATACTGCATAGTCATCAATTCAGTCATCCTAAAATGCAACCCCCGGAGAAGATTAAATCGATGAATTATTTCTGTGAACTTAGTCAATTGCTAGTTTGATAGTGAATACAAATTTTTTTGACATTTTTAAATTGTTATTGCCAAAAATTAAAATATTATAAAAAAATTTCTGTAATTGTTTACATATTAAAGTAATTTGGTAACACAGCAGAATAAATAAATATTAACGAAAAAATTTAAATATCAGACTGAAATTGCATTTTATTTAACTCAAATCTTATTTCGATTTATAATCTTCGAGATTTGCTTGTATTAATTTAAGATGGTGTTATAATTACGAGCCAATCCAGATAATAATTAATAATTAACATTGGTTGTGTTCGTTAATGAAAGCTATATATATATAGTCTATAATGTAGGTACTATATTGCGTAGTAGGAAACGTGAAATGTCGTTAGAATTGCTCTTCATACAAACTACAAACAATAGTTGGTAACACCATATACGCCTTCATTACTACCGTACAAAGCCAGCACGCTGTGGAGCTTGTGACAGAATCCACAAACAAGTCTTTACAGAATATCCGGTATACGGTATTGATTTAAATTCAATCTCTGGCATCACATCGCAACACGCATGCTAATCATTATCTTGGTCTTAGTTATCAAGTAATTATTACTAGCTATGTTCCTACATTATTGATTATTAACAAATAATTTCCTAGTGCATTATAACTCCACCAACAATTAATAATAAATAATTTGTTAAATATGTTGAGTTTGTTTTAAATAATTAGTTAATGCATTTTTGTACCAAAAACTAAATTTAATATTTAGTTCAACAAACAAGTAAATAAGTACTGAATCAATTCATCAAAATAATTTTCAATAAAATTAGCATATTTCTTGATAATTTTTGTATATTTTGAGCAGAAAACGTATCATATTCTTGCCTATTATACAATCAAATGTAAAGCGTGATTTTTTTGTTGGTAATAAAGTAAACCAGACCATAGAATATATTTTACTCCTCAATAAATCTCGTCATTGTAATCTTACTTGTACAAAATAAAGGCCTGATACTTAATGACAATAGAAAGCGGTTTTATAACTGATTGTTCGTGATTTTGTGTTCTGGAAAATATTCGCCACACAAAAGCAATCCTTTCATCCCTTTGATCATTCGTGTCCTACCTTAATTAACTCGTTTTCTTGTGATGAAGGTAGACCATAAATTGTTTTAATTGTTCACTTGAAATGTAGTAGTGTAGTAGTACTAGATTTATGAATAATCGCATCAATAAATTTAACTTTTGACAATAATAAATTGCGAATCACATAAAAAAGTTGCACAATTTGTACAAAATAATACCAAAGTTTTTACTTTTTATTATTTTTAAACTTTAAATCTAATTTATTTATGTTAGCAAACTGAAGTATTAATTGTTTGTTACATGCTGTATGATTATTTTATTATTTATTTATTTTTAAAACTCACCAACATGCTTATTGTATAAATACCACAAATTTGGCGTTAGGAAAATGTAACAAAAAACGTTAAAATATTTTAATTTCACTTTTATTTAATGCGTTTTCGTGAACGTTTCTGGTTACAGTGGATCGACGTCGTAATGCGTGACACCGAAGACTTCTTCAAAGTATCTGAAGCATTCAGTTACTGGCCACTTTGCACCCTTGACGTGTGGTAGATTTGCAATGGTAACCTAATGCATGCGTTACAAATATTTTAATATAAAATTTCAGTTTTAATATTTATATTGCGTACAGAAAGCATAGGCTAAGTATTTTCACTTCAATTTCTAAATGATTTAAAAATATTTGTTGATACTTATAATAACATTGTATTAAAATGATGATTGCTATAAAATAGTAGTTCATAACATTAAATTGAATTTCTTTAACCGGCGCCTTCACCAAGAATTAAATGTAGATTTTTAATTCATAAACCTTTTGTATATCATATAAAATATTTACAAATTAGTTTATTAAATGTTTATTTACGGTGTGGTAAAACATAAATTTCAGTGTTAATGTTTCAATTAACATTTTACAATTTACTAATTTTAACACTTCAAAGCCCATAAAACCATGAAACATTAAAAAAAGCAACTAAAATAACAGAACATCTCTTCTGTGTACAAAAGCAAGATGTGCAGATGAACAAAATCCTATATTAAATAAGGAACATAACCATAAAGAAGAGGTTTATGCTGATAGAAAGTAATTCTTGACATTAACTTGTGAAAGACTTTGATGTATTCATAAAAATAGAATAAAATTGTTTGAAGTCGAAAAAATCCGGTGTTTTTACACGTGGCTAATTATGAAATAACAAAAACTTGAAACAAAGCAAGAAAAACACGATTTATGTGCATCTTTAATGTTAATTGTTTATAGGGAAACAGTGATGAAGATTAAATATTATTTAATAAAATAAACTTTGTAAGTTTGTAATATTGTTTGTGTTACAAATACAAAAAATATAAATAACTCAGTATTCTTGAAGGTTATACTTTCACATTTCAAAATACTGTTAACAGTAAAAGTTTTAATATCCTTAAACGTACAAACTTTTGCAGAGACGCAGATAAAATGGTTTATGATTCAAAGTATTTTAATAAAAAAAGTTCATTTTATGATTTTGGTTTTATATTAAAAATACAAAATTTAGCATGCATTGCTGTTGTTGATGTAGAAAGTAAAAGTACATTGATCTAATCTTATTATTACTTTTCTTTAAAAACAAAATAATTTTTATTATTTTATTAATAAAATATAACAGTATATTTTTGTATTGGGCAATCCATTAAATAGATTACTATCAATACATTGTTTTTTGTAATATTTGTTGTAATTTTGCTAACGACCTTATTCTTCTCATCATTTTCTTTATGTTGTAAGATTTGATATTTCCAATAACTGTGACACCCACTGCGATATTTTTTTGTTTCTTAGAATGATATTTCTACCACCCACGATGAATCCTGGGAGCTTTCGTGGTCATTTATTGTCGTTTGGTGAGCAAGTGTAACGTCTATTACTTCGTAGACTTTGGTCGTCGACGTTAAAATTGTAATTTACGGGCTCGGCAAAAGGTAAGTTTTTATGTGAATTACGTATAATATAATTTTAATTTTTTACCTATAAATTGCTATATAAAGATTTATTATAGTACTTATGAAAAAATTATAATTTTGCAATAATTTCGAGTAAAATATGGGTAGTGTTCCTATGAAGGCCGGTAGTTCCTTATAAAGCCAAGCAAATAAAATGTATTTACGGTGGCGATTTCAAGATTAAATAATTTTGCATATAATATTTGGTGTTGTAATGAATAAATTAAATTTCAAACACCCAAACACAACAATAATGGACAAAATATCGTACTGGATTATACTGACTTTATTCATTATGCAATGATGTATTCAAACTGCCAATAATAACCGTCAAACAAAACACTGGTGATTGCATCATTAAACAAGCCTTTAGAAAACATAAGACACCTACGTTTAATTGGGTTAATTAGGATTAGAATAGGTAAATTAATTGATAAACCAATCATTGACAGGTATTAGTTGGAAATATTGAAATTATCAACACATTATTAACTATTGTAGTCTAATAACCTCATTTGTAATGACTTTATTCAATTATCTAGTGTTTGTTCGTGTTTATATTTTATTTATATTAAATATTAATTTCAGGAGGAAATAACGTAATGTTTGGTACCAAAAGTTAGGTATATATCTTTCAGATATTTCTATAAATTCGTTTTAGTGGTTATTGCATTTAGTCTTTTTGCTTAATGTTTACACAAGGCGTTCAATTTGTTCAAGGGCATCGAAAATAAACTCGTTGTTTTCAGGCAAGATTTGTTTTTCTTGTTTACCAAACACAAAAAGGAGGCTTTAAAAGAACCCTAAATTTACTCAATCAAATAAAATGCTATATATTGTCAGTCTTGATATTTTTGTTGGTTCCTATATAAATAAATTGTATTTCTTATAAAAATACCAGGAAGAAATGTTATTTGTTCCTTGTTTTTTTTCAAAAAAAATTAAAAAATCATAGATTAGTAAAAAACTTGTAAATATATTTTATTTCCAATAATTACAACGTTTTATCTGTAACTATTACCTATAAATAAACAAAATTTATAGCAAATGTTTATATTGTAAGTTCTTGAATTTAAATTATTGTGAAAATCTGAGAAAATTGTAAATTAATACACGTATTCACGTGTTCTATTATAATTAACACGCATGTTTAGTATAAAAGCTAGCTACAGGTTGTTAAAATCCTAAAATTTATTATAATTAAAAAATAATGTAATTTCCAACACCAAAAATATACAAATTTGCAAGCATAAATGTTCTGCGTTGGTTTGCTTTCAAAATACTTAGTCAAAAAGGAAGTCTAGAATAGTTCTCACTTTATTTGCAAGCATAAATTGTTTGTAAACAAGTTTTTAGAGTTGCAACGCTCGTATTCAAAACTGGTCATTCTGTAACTGTAATAACTTAACTACGTCTACGACTCTACTTCTTTGCCCATCTGCACATAGTTTCAAAACAGAATTTGAATAATTTTTGTGAAAAAAAGTTTTGTTACTAAATATAAGAAACATCTCATAAATTCGTTAGTAAAAGCTGAATTGATACAACATTTATTTTGTAACAAAAATTATAAAAAAAATTCAAAAATTCTGTATAGCAATTGACCAATTCTAAATATTGTAATAAAAATTGTAATAGAAAAAAAATACAAGGTTAGTTACGTAACACTATAAAAATATTGATGCTGATGGTAAGTAGCACACAGCAGTGACTGATGCAGGAATAGGTATGGGATGAAATACCCTGCGGTCGTAAAAAGACGTAGCATGGCCAATTTTTGCCAGTAAAGTTGGAAACTAGAGACGTATAAACTGCACACCATTTGATACTAA
Source organism: Atheta pasadenae (assembly GCA_030264155.1). Classification (NCBI taxonomy): domain Eukaryota; kingdom Metazoa; phylum Arthropoda; class Insecta; order Coleoptera; family Staphylinidae; genus Atheta; species Atheta pasadenae. The sequence continues at coordinate 7,198 of JARJDS010040788.1, read as the reverse complement.
AATTACTAAACAAAAAAATAAGACAAGTATGCTAAACGTTGATAAAAATGATTTTGCGCATTGGTGGTTACATTGCATCCCTGAACAAATTTTGGTTCAAGCTTTGTGTAACTGTAGTATAAATGTGATCAAGTTGCTTAATGATAAAGCTATTACGATTACAAAAGTGCAGAGAACGTAATCTAAGCTCTAACCTAGCATTGAAACAAGGATTGCGATGACAATATAATTAGAACAAAGCCCAGGAGTGAAATTGGAATACTTCCTTGCACAAAAAAACAAAACTACTTAAAACAAACTTGTTCAAAGCTAACAAATAATTTTTTTTTAATTTTTTTTTTAAATTAAACAAATCAATGATGAGAAATCATTGCTCCAATGATATTCAAATATTTTTTATTTGTAATTTTAAGTTTAAACAACCATAATTTAAATTAATACTTAGAAATAGCCTAAACGTGTACAAACTACAAACGATGTTTATCTATAATAAACCATGCAATTCTGTCGCACTTCAGAACTAAGCATAGTAAACCCAATTTGGGGGACATCAGCAGATAAATCTGATTGGAATTAGATTATGTAGAATATCAGATACAATAAACTTAGAACTTAATTATAGGCTGATAATATGATTATAATTAATTTGATACTAAGCTTACATTATTACATATTAAGTTTTTATCTTAAACTAAATAGAGCTTTCTTCTTCTTCTTCTTCTTACTATTCTATTCCCACGTGTAACATCATTTTATACGACGTTGAGGCTTGGTCTTCCCTGAGAGTAAAGCTTCCCGCGGGGCACCCTGGACTCCGATCGCCTGGCATTGTTTTCAGGGTATTTATTTATATATAAAGCCATATTCCGTGATATTAAAATAAAACGTTGCATGGGGTATCCACCATATGGAATTTTCTGTCGGGGTTTATTCCCTTAGCGGAATTGTTAATATAATTTTAAATAAATAAATATTATAATATTTAAATGAAACACAAAAAATGTGTTATTTAGAAACTTAGATACCTAATAAATTAAACTAATGAATATTATTATTGGAGTGAAAATGTTCTTGTTTGTAGGCGTGTTATATTAGGATAATGGAATAATGGGAAGTTGTTTGATAACATATCGTGCGTGATTTGTGTTGTGAATAATGAACATTGGTTAGAGGCAAAGGGATTGTTTCTTGAGCCTATTCGTGTTGTACCTTAATTAACACGTCTTCACGTGATAAAGATAATCTCTAATTTTTCTCTTTTGTTATATAATAAAAATGACTTTTACAAATTAAAGAAATAAATCTTAGTATTGCCTTGTGTATAATTTTTTTTTTTATATAGAAAAGTGGAGGTATTGATTTTGTCATAGGTCGGAATTATTGAAATATAAACAGCAACACGCAATATACTTATATACTTACTTAGTAAAATGTAATTAAAAACAAGTAGATGGTAGTTCTATTGACATTGTACGCATACGAGTAGTTATTTTATCACGCAAAAATACAAATCTTTAACGAAATAAATTTAGCATGAAGTATACACTGTTGTTATGGCGTGGTTGTGCATTTTAATTACTGAAATTAACCCTATTTTATACACAAAAAGCATTAAGCGCTTTAAGTGCCAATTTGTGGTAAGTACACAACAATTTGAATTAAAATAAACAAACATTTTGGCAATTGTTTTGCATCTAATTATTTTGATCATATGTGTATTTGGTATTTGGATATTTATTTGAATTAAATATCATTTTATTTGTTTGAATTTTACTTTTACAATACTGATATATAATATCAGTAAGTAATTAAAATTAGTACTTCTTTGCATTGAAATACATTCGGAAAGTTTTACATTTCTTTGTTTGTTCATGTGTTTGATTTTACTGCCTGAAATCTTCTTGGAAAATTAATAAGTTAAGTTCAAAGAAATGTTTAAAATAATTAAATTTACAAAGTTATATTTCTATTTACATTTATACTTACAAGAAATAATTAAAATTTCCATCACTGGCAGATGTTTCTAATTAAACAGTATTTATCTACAGTTCTTTGCTTGGATGCACTCATTTACAAAGTATTATTAAATTAATTAATATTCCACACGTCTGGTATTTTAATTAGGATCTGTTCATCCAGTTGTATACAAACAAATATTAAGAAATCAAGTACAGAATTAATTCGTAAGTATTTATTGCAACATTTATTTAAATTTTTTCCATTGTTAAATTTTAAAACTGAATTTTATTAAATTATAATTTTATAAAATATAATTTTTTTACTGCCAATATTGTTTATAATATTAAGAGTGCCTCTCAACCATTGTCAATCACGTTAGAAATTTAACCAAAAGAAATATTTTCAACAACATGTTCACGTAAATTTAATTTAATCTGGAGCATTCACCCTTATTTCAGAACGACCGTGGCAAAGGTCCGAACTTCCTGAGTCTACATCCTGCCTGACTTGCCTCCAAAGGAAATTGTTTCGCACAAGTTCGGTGGTTCTGCGTGTCTTTCTGTCATCTCATTTTATTTATGCGTAGGAGTTTTAAGAAAAAAAAAACAGAATTTTAACTTTTACCTTTTTATCATTCAAAACAACATTCTTTATTTACAGAAAAACATAACAAAAGTATAACTAATTAAAACTTTTGTGTCAAAAAAAGTTACAATATAATCTTATATCTTATAAGTCTCAGTTTGCTTCTTTTAACAGGAAGAAGGATCAAATTATAGACGAAATTCCATGTAATTATATTAAAGTTTATAAATTTTGCAAAGTGTGAATGTGTGGTATTCTTCAGTTTAAATAAATCCCTAACATTTTAAAAATACAAATTTCTTATTGGACAACACGCAATTTACTACGCTTTCATACTGAAACGGAAAAACGAATTCTGCAGGAAATGCAGAAAAAATCAATACAAATTGGTTGCATTTAAAGCTTTGAATGCAATAATAGTAAACAGCCATCATGAATTTACAGTATATCGACACAGTGTTGTTGAGTTTCTGTTCTGACGCTGTTCTGACTCGCAGAGCGTTTCGCTGAACACTTGAAAATGTATAAAAGCTTACGTTTGAAAACCCCACTACTGTAACTCGTCGCTAGGGCTTGTTGATTTCTACCTTAGCAACGGCCTGGGTATTCATATGGCAGTCGGCCATCATGGATTTACAAAGTGTACGTCACAGCGTTGACCCTCTGTTCTGGCCAATCACAGCTTACGAGCCGTAATCTTGTTTTGCACTTTTTTATAGCACCATTCTTGTCTCGTCTAATATACAGCCGATGTGTGCTATCGTTTTAAATGCAGTTCATTGCGGAAATGCACGCCGCATAAATATTCTTTACGTTTAAAATTGTTTCATTTATTTCTTGTTTCATTTTTCACATAGTTACGCTTAGATTTTATTTTATTTATTTTATTGGTTAATTCTTAAAAATACATTTATTTATAGCTCGCATATTAGTTTTTTTTATAAATTATTCTCTTTGTATTAACGTTTTCTTTTAATTTATGTTTTATGACTTGTTTTTTTCATGAATTGACCCCCAGTGGGAGTATTTTTCCGTCCATGAAATTAAATTTTGACTACCTCCGCAGTTTTGGTGATGCATTATTCACGCCGTTCAGTGTAATTGTGGAAAAAGCTTCAGAAAAGCTTTTCTGCATAAAATTAAATCAGATTCTACAAATGGAAAATATTAAAATGTTTTCTCTTTTAGATTTTTTGAATTTTTTGTTAACTCTAAGTTAATTTTTTAACTAAATTTAAACAAAATAAAGTTTAATTGTTTAATATAGTGAATAAAAATAACAATTTACATTAGTTAATTTATTTTTGAACGTAATTCTTTCTTGTTAAGACGAAATTAATTAACTGATTCAACCTACCTGTTGTAATAAATCTTTAGGTTTAAATTTTGTAAGGAATAACTACACAAAAGAATACAATGCTTTTATTCTTTTATCATGGTTATTTGCAATAATCATAAATTGTAAGATTCTTCACATGCTCTTGGAAACAATAGAAGCAAAACTATACTACATTTTTCTAAAATTACGTGATTAATAAATGAATTATGTTCTACAAATAAGATTAAAGAAAATAATTAGTTGTAATTTAAATAAACACATTCAAGGGTCAATATAAAGCATTTATTTGTAAACTGGTTTATTTCCCGTGTTCTTGTTTACCTTAAGTGAAATTTATTTGTTTTTTTTTTCTAGAAACCAGTGCAAGCATTGAAGACTGATCGCTAATGTTTTACTACTAAATTACTTGGCAGTACTGACCGCAAACTATTTCGGTTTTATTCCAAAAAGCTTTCTCAGAAAATTGTTCCTCACTGTCAATTTCTCTTAATTTGTCTTGATTAAATAACAATTGCGATTTAATACTTTGTTAGTATAGTTTGTTTTAAAATTGAAGTAGTTGAGCAGATTTAACACTTGGCACTTCTGCATATTTACATTTGTGATTTTACTGTTCTTTAGATTTTTATTAATATTAAATTTTTTTAAACAATTGTAAATTAATTAAAGCTCTAATAACAATTGTTAGTCTAAGTTTTGTACTTGTAATGTATTTTTTTAAATACAAATATAAATTTGCAAAAAGCTCACGAGCTTTGACAGATGTGACATGATAAAAAATAGAAATCAGCGAGAAAATGCACAATGTGGGAAAATCTGTATCATGTGTAAATTTATGCAAACCACGATTTACGTGTTTTAAATGTCTAAACATTCACGCTACCAACATGCGGCAACTTGAAATACTTGATCAAGAGAAATACGCATGATGCATATATTTTTAGTGTTTCATATTTGTGTCATCATTTCACATGTTTGGTAGGAATTTAATTTTTTATAAATGCAAATAAATACTAGACTCTTTATTAATTTATCCTGCTTCATAGTATCCAATTAAATAATTTAAATATTTTACAATCAATTAAATCAGAGAAATAACAATTAGGAGAAAAATAATCGTATTGAAAACATTTATTGGGTAGAATTGTTACTCGCAAGCCGAAATTTGAAGATCCCTGATTTAAATAAAAAGTATACATCACAAAACTTTAACATATCACCCAGTTTTTTAGTCTTTTCTCATCGGAAAAGTTCAAATGTTTACTTTTTTCCGTAGAAAAACTTGCTATTTTTTTCCAAAGTTTTTACAATTTCTCACATAAGTCACACATATATCAACTTTTTAAATTTTTACTTTTTTTCACTTTGGACATTCTTCATATATACATATATCCACTGTATGTTTTCTTTATAAATGGCCTTTATAAGTTCACCCGGTTTTCGCACCCCAAAAGCAATCTACGCACCTTCACCCTCTCATCGTAATATTTCATTTTGTCAACTTATCATTACGTATTTTCCTCTGCAGTAATGATAATGACAATCGTTTTCACCAGGTTGCGGTACAAAATAAAAAAAATGGTTCATTTTTTAATGTTTTTTTTATGATACAGTTATAAATTTAATTAAATTGTAATTTAAATTGTATTACGAATTGTTACTGCATCAATTTGCATCGGATTAATGTTATTAAGTTGTTTAACTTGATAAGGTATGTGACATGGAATTAAAATGGCAATTGGGGTTACTTTTTTTTTGTTTGCTTCAAAATTTAAAATCAGATTATCGTTAATGTCAAAATGTTTGTTTTGTCATAGCTAATCTTATTTGGCACGGTCCAATGATGCTTTTTTGAGCGTCGTGGTGATTAGTGATTAGGCAGTGAGGGCGCGAAAGTGCTAAAATCGTAAACAATCACATAATGGCTGTACAATTATTGATTTTATGTGTCGATGCATAACGTAATCCTGTAATCTGATGACTTCATTAATTATCATTTAACATTGTCAAACAAATAAAGAAAAAATGTTTATATAAGCTAACAAACACCAACAATTTCAATAACAAGTTAATATTTTAATGAACTACTGGATGTGCAAAAAAATTCAATTATTGGTACTTAGTTGATATTGTAAACCAACTGACTAGAATAGTCATGTTTTAAAATTAATTTTTTTACAAAAGTATTACATTAATTACAGCGTTTCATTTGTTCTAAATCGTTAAATTATTAAACACTCCACAGTGGCAAAGTAAAGCAGAGGAGCGGACATCCGGACACACTTCCTACCATCCTTTGACAGAAAGGGTAATTCTATTATGTTAAATAAAAATAGCAATTTTGTATAGAAATGTATAGAAAACTAACGAACATATTTTAAAATCATTTGAAACAAAACAAAGTTCTATAACTCTATTTGAAATGAAGTAGATTGTTCTAAATTTTCTATTTCCTAATTTAAATAATAATAATAATAATAAATTATTCTGAATTAATATGATTTCATTACTATTTCCTGGATATTTTTACAATTGAGAAAAAAAAAGTATTTTAGTAATTTAGAGAGAGTATATTATGTTTCTCATTCAAATATTGATAACTAAATGTTGCAATAGTGTACACTTATTGTTTACTGCAGTTGTCAAATGTGCAGCACTTAAATGAAGCCTTTAGGCGACTGAGTAAATAATTATAGGAGTTTCTGTATAGAGGTGCAAAGTTTGTTTCTGCTAAGGGCATCCAATGTGTTGCTTAGTGTGGTTGTTTTGTGAAAAAAAATACTCCTTGTAAAGTAGTAGCCTACTGTATCCTTTAGAAAAATATTAATCATAATCATTAAATTAAATCACTGTCGTCAAATTATTACCAAATTCAGCCACAATATTAAACGTAAAACGTGTGTTTTCGGGTTATAATTGTGTTTTAAAGTTCATTTAATTATTTTACCTGCTTCTAGTCACGTTTCGTACCGCATACTGCATAGACATCAATTCAACCCTAAATTGCAACCGCCGGCGGCGACGCAGCGAACAAATGGAAGAGATAAAATCAATTCAATGTCTGTGACTGTGGTTGCAATTTAGGATTGAATTGATGTCTATGCCGTATGCCTTACATTCACCGTTAATTCGTATGTTTTGTTGTTAAAGTTTAATTATAATTAGATTTCAGACAATTTCATGCATATGCATTAAGACAGTGCTTTCCAAACTTTTTGTACCTGCGCCCCCCCTCTTTGGAAAAAAATTTGTTGTGCCCCCCTTAATTTTTCTAACAATCTAATTTCATAAACACTCATCTGATATTGTAATTTA
>JARJDS010040778.1:0-35172 GCA_030264155.1 Atheta pasadenae | reverse complement strand
TTAATAGCATAAGTTCTGTTTAAAAACAAAAGACTTAAGTATTCAATAAAATTATTGAAACTATACAATTTTAATGACAGTTAGGTACATTATACAATTGTGAAATTTACTCGTCTCACTTCACTTAACCTGAACATTAAATTAAACAATAATTCGTGAATAATATATCTCTATTCTTTGATATTTGATATTCAAAAGTAATATTAATATTAACGATTGTCTGTAATTTGCAAAGTTGCGCAAACGTTTTTGTCGATACTTGTCGATACTTGTACGACACCAATCAATTGAATTCAATTGTAATTTAATCACATATTCATCACACTAAATAACTAAAGAAAGTAAAAATTACATATCATAAAATAAACTAAGACCAAAGTAAACGTTTTGATTCTTTTGCGGTTCAAAATTTAAACTGTAAGTGAAAATAATACACAAAACATAAAATGTATAAGTTGAAATCTATTTTTTGTTAGAGTTTATTAAATTGAGTTATAATTTAAGAATGACATTATAATTAGATTAAATTTAAGTGTTTCGAATTGTTCGGAATGTTTAAGTACCTATATTGTTGTTATATTTTATTGTAAAGTTTCTCACAAGTTTCTACGCAATGTGTGTGCGTTTGAAATGCGTCTCTATTAACATCTAATTTTATATAATCAAACGTCAATTAACGAGATGTAACTTGTTGTTAGATGATGTACAAACCTACGCAAGAGTTCGTCAAAGAGTAACGCCAAAAATGTATGTAGTAATTAAGGTTTTAACATCTTTTTTTTTGTTCAATGCAATGCAATTCGTAACATTTAAATGCGAATAATGGATGTGCTGTTTGAGAAATTTAGATATTGCATAATTTTTTCGTACAATTTCTTTGTGTTTTATCTGATTTTATTTAATAATTGCAAATTATTAGAATTTTTGTTATAGATTTTTTAAGAATTTGATGGTTTTTGTTAGGTAGTTGTAAAACAATTAAGATTTGAGTTGTCGTTTGTTGATGTGTAAAATTATTTAAGTGTTTTTAATGATTTCAAGGTGAAAAGACACAATTGTGACACGCATGTATAAGGTTGTTGACATGTCGAAATTGTCGAATAATTAAGATTTAATGTGTGTTCTTTCCTATTAGGTAAAAACAAATCTTATTGGCACAATTACGATGTAAATTGAATTTAAAAAAATGTTATAGATTTTGTTAGATTTATTTTTAATTTTCTTATAAAAATAATAATAATTTTATTTTATTAAAATTTTTAATTTCTCTTTAGTTATTGACAACTTAATTTATTTTTTTCCAATACAGAATTCATCATCAAAACATTTTATTTCACCGTTTTATTTTCAAATATTTTTGGTGTTTTATAAAAAAATATTTCAATTTAGGATCAAATTTTATCAAAAACTAAGCAAAGTCAAATAATTTTTTTTTATTAAGATAAGATATAAGTACTTTTGTATGATTTTATTTTTGATGTAAAAAAAATTATATTGTACATAACCTTTAAGTGTATACAACCAATTATACACGATTAAAAACAATCAACTAAAAACTACTACAAATTGCTTAATAATCACTCAATAATTAAAGAAGTTGTAAACTTTAACAACTTCTTAGACGTTAGGTACATTCATAGTAAAATGACCTGTTAGAAAAAACGAGTGTAAGCCGATTTTAATTAATCAATCAATAATCTGTTAATTTACCTAAGAATTAAGCACATCAGTCAATTATCGCTTCAAATTATTTATTACAAACAGTCTAGGCCAACTTAAAGACTTCAATAGTTTGATAACTAATTTTTTATTGTTAATTTTTACTGAAAAATTAGTTTTATATAAAGCGGAAAGTTGAAAACAGACTCACTTAAAACAACGGTTCAGATCATCAGTTAACATCAGTTGTCATTTCTTTCAAAATAAAATCATAAATTCAAAATGAGTACAATTGAACCCTCCGACAATTTAAATCTACCAAAACAAATACTTGAAATGGGTCCTTCATATTTTAAATACATACTGATGAAACCAACCCAGAGACGTATCAGTTACATGGCTGCAATTTTCTTCTCAACCCTACGTTTAACAATGGTGGTTTTAGCACTACGCCTACTACCCGAAGCAGAAACGTTAATGGTTGTAGTGGATGTAATTGCAAGTGCATCAGCTTTTTGCCAAGTAAAACTTTAACATTTCTACTTAATTTCCACCTAAATCTGTTAACATAAAATTTATTTAAGGGCTTAAAATCAACAGTTCCGATCGTGTTTTATAAAGACAACTTATTATGGTTAACAACTCAATCTTCTAAATTTTGGCCTACAAATGAAGAAACAAAATCAATTGATGCGTTTTACAAAAAAGTCATAAAACTTCTGATGCTTTATAAACGATTAATCTTTGTGACTTACATCGCTTATGTTCCAGTAGCTTTTTTCATTAACAAATTACCATTTGCAACTTGGATTCCACCCGTAACTGGTGGATACTATTTGATTTACGCCTTACAGTTTTTGATGTTATCATTTGATGCTACTATCGTTTGTGGCAGCGATTCGTTTTTTATTGGTGCTTGTTTAAACATTTATGCGCAGTTTGTTATTCTTCATAATCGTCTTGCAAATTTAGGTGTTCAGAAAGAACAAAGAACAATTGATATCAACAAAGAGATAATAAGCTGTGTTAAGCATCATAATTTTTTATTAAAGTAAATAAATCATTAACAATTATCATATCTAATACTTATTACATTTTAAGTAATTTTGTTTAAAATTAATAATTAATTGTGATTGTGTTTCAGATATACAAATGTATTGATTCACATGTATTCGATTGGATTAATCTTTCAATTCTTTGTGACTACTTATTCGTTATGTATCGAAATATTTATCTTTACTAAAAGGTACGTAGTTACTTTATTATGACTTTAGTCTTTAAAACATTTTGTTTTATTAATAATAAAACAAAAGAAACAACTATTAAAACAAATGAATTATGATCTCAAACTATTCAAAAAACAAAACACTGCTTTTGTTGATTTTATTTGTTTTTGGTGATGTTAATTTAAAAACAAAACACAAACATGTGTTAATGTGTTTTTCAGAGATACAGTGGGAATGATAATTGGAATAATCTATTGCTTAATGTTGACCTCACAATTAGCACTTTATTGCTTTCCGGCAGACGCAGTAGTTGAAATTGTAAGTAACCTAAATAAAAACTAAAGCAGAATATATATAATAAATAAAAATTAACAAAACAATTTTTTCAACAATAATAATTATAACTAAAAACTTTAAATCATCAAAGTTTAAAGTCTTCAGTTCAGCCGATTTTCCTTGAAGTGTAAGACATTAAGGTGCATGACCTTTAATTTGATTAATTTATTTTAAATTTATTTTAATTATTTAATTTTTAATAATTAATATTAATATTAGATATTATTACATACTAAGCATCAGAATGGTCAAGCATGTCATCATTATTAAATTGTTTTTAATAGTATCAAGGACTTAGAAAAAAAATATATTTACTAATTAAATTACTTTACCTTTAACTTTAACTTAAGCTCTAGTTTAAACGACGTTAATTATTTTAATATTATCTATAATTTAATTTACACTTCTAACTATAATTAGTTTGTTTTTTGGTATTTTTTTAATGTTTTTTTTCTTAACATATATTTTGTTAGTTTACTCTTGACTCTTAGTTTTTAATGAAAGTGCACTGACATTTTTCAATGTTATTAATAACATTTTAGTCTCAACAATGCGCAGAAGCAGTTTATAGCTGTCCATGGTATGATCATAGCGCTGAATTGAAACATGTTGTGATGAATTGCATTCAAAGATCACATAAACGTATTATATTCACTGCGGGAGGATTAATTGATATTGATAAAGCTGCTTTTACTAAAGTAAGTACAATTACACATCGTTATTGCGTCTTCTATCTTGACATTTAAACATAATGTTAAGATATTTGTTTTAAAGAAAATGTTGTTATCTTATTATGTTTTAGATATTTAAAGGAATATTATCCTTAAACACTTTAATGAAGAATGTTTTTGAATAATTACACGGCTAGGTATTTCAAGTATGCAAATTTTAACGAATATTATTATTAGTTGTTAGGTAATATCAAAGAATGCGACACCTATGATTTAAATTGTGATTTAACTATTAAATCAAGGAAATTATTATATATCTAAGAATTATGTATTCGATTTGATGTTTTTATTAAGACGTTATATATAAAATTTAAGGAAAACTATAAATATTTATATCTAATATTAAATTTTCTGTAACTAATAAGAAAATTTTATAGAAACATAAAATAATTGAATAAAATGTTTTAAACTCCAAACATGTATCTACATTTTTTTAACTATTTTTTTTTTCTAATTATTCTTATTTCTTTATATGATTTTTTAAGATAAATAAAGAGTTTTTTTGGAAATGCCTGTGATTGACCTTGATTTAACTAAGTACTACTGTATTAGTGAATTTTATGGTAATAAATTGTAACAGTCTGCAAAATATTGGAAAGCCATCCGATCCGTATCCATGGCAAATTGTTTTGCATTATTCATGCATTACAATCACCATTATCGCAATAAACGAAAGTAAGTGTACTTATACATGTACATATTGTGGAACGCAAAATGTCCGCAAACGGCCTTACTATTCAAAGTAGTATTATTATTAATATTACGTTTGCAGCCGTTTGGTCTTATTATGTTTAATACTCGTAGTATAGTTCACTAACTTATTAACTCTATTTAATGTATAGTGAAACCAAGATAACTTGTTTGTTGCTAAATTATAAGTTTAAGCGTTGACTGAAAAGTTATCTATTTCAACGGTTTAAGTAAATATTTTAAGAGATTTCAATATTTTTTTAAATATTATTATTGGTATAACTTTATTTTGAATGATGTCGGAACTAATGATTTTGTTCATTGTGTGTATCTGTGACAAATGTTATGCTTTAAGTAACAATTAAAAATAGCAGAATGTTGTTATACCAACAGCCTACACTATATTTTATGGGTGACCAAACAATTATAAGAAAATTATAGGTGATATCACGCGGGATTATCTGAACTGTCGTTAAAGTTATACAAATGAAGTTAAGAAGTTTTTATTTAACAAGAATGTATTCTGAACAAGAACTTTTGATATAAAAATGTCCAGAACATTTAAAAACAATTTTGGTTGATTAAAGAAATTAAAGAAATGTCCTATATAATGAAGCAAATAGTTTTTAATCTTAATATATATTAAAACGATTGGAATTTTTGCGAAAACCATTAAATAAATCAACAAATTATACCATTCCTTCTTTGAGGAAATAACAAACGGTAATCCTAATATTCAAACAAGATACTTATGATTCATGCTTAAAGCACAAAGAAGCAAAGGGAAGTAATTGTCGACAATGACCGAATACAACCATTTCAAGCCTCCAAACTAAACTTGTTACAATTATAGTGGTAACCTTAGTAAATAATTCTGTAGTAGAACTTCTTTCCATTAAATCCAGGAAAAATCCAATGAGTAATCAAGATCATTCTTTAAATTTTTCATATTTAGAAACAATTGTAGTCATTTTTGACTTAATTATAGCGTTCCACACCAAATTAATAAATCAATTATAGTACTATGACTGATTATATTACCCAAACGTATCTACTTTGTGGTTATGTTACTATTACAAGAAAACTAATAAAATTGAACACAAAACGCACATTCCTCAACTGACACAGTGCAGAAATTCCTAATAATTTGCTCATTATCGAAAATTATGACCAATATACCAACCCAAAGAGTAACCCATTCACAAATGTACTTTCTAAATTAAATGAAAATTTAGTTTTGCATGTTGTTGCACTTTGTATAAGTAAACCTCACTTACTGCGCTACATTACAATATACAGATATATTACTCACATTCAAAGACTTAAGTCTAAACTAACTTAAAGACTATTAAAATACTAAAATCAATAACTCGATTACACATAACGTAATTATTTAATTTACATATACCTACAAATAATAAAAATATTTCCATACAAAAAACGTAAATTTATGTTCTTTGTGTGTCTCGTTAAATCCTGGAAACTAGAAACAAAGAAATTACTCATTAAAACTTATTTATTACTTAAACAAATACATGTATATCTATTTATATATATATAGGTATATGTTTGCTATTAAATAACAACATAAACTAAGTTAACTTATTTTAAGATTTTTTTAAAAAGTGCGCTTAAGTCGTAAGAAGTAGGACACAAATCATGAACATGTGTTGAGCTGCAGATTGTTAACAACGTAAAAATGAAATGGCAGCTCATTCGCCTTGATTAAATAAATATGAAACTATTATTTTTACAATTGTGTTACGGAAAGAAGGTAAGGTTTACTAGAGTTTAAGTTAAGTCTTGTTTTGAGAATTGAAAGTAAGTAAGCGGCCGGCGCTGTGTGACCAATGACATGGTGACTAATGTGGGAAATAATTATTATTTTTCAATTCATTTAACATTTACTAACTAGTTTAATTATCATAATAACGGATATAAAACTTTTCTTTACTGTTATTATTTTTTTTGTAGATTATTAATTGATTTTAATAGAAACGATGAAGTTTCGGCTTTTAATTAAAAGATGGCAGCACATTAAAGTAATTTTAAAGTTCTGTTTAAAAATCTTCAAGAACTTTTAAAGCTTTTTAAAGATTTTTTGTTTTTAATTTTGTTTTTACAAACATTTGTACTAAGATATCACTTACGTTTACATTAATTGATTATAACGCTCTTTGACAGGAGATGGCAGCACTAGAAACAAGTTTTCCTAAATGTTAGTTTCCAAGTCTCAAATTTTGTTTTGCAAATTATGAAGGCTTCTTTCCTTTATTAACATATTTTATTTTTTTTGTTTTTAAGTACTGTTTTGTTAAACAAGGTTAAGTTTCACCCTCAATGAAATGAACGTTCCAAAAGTCAACTAACAAGTGAACCTCATTCTTATATGTCTTCTTTATAATCTAAATTTAATAACTGTGAAATAAGTAAGTGACCATAACCTAACTTAAATACTATGACACTTAAAATTTGCAAGTTTTTTGACCGCAACCAAAATTTTGAAAGTTTTTTTTAATAATAATATGTTAATATAAACGTTTGTCGTCTTAACCTAACTTTTATTAACAGTTTTACGTTAAAATTAACTGTTGTCTTCGTGTATTGTCTATATCGATATATGAAAGTCAAACACCAAGCTTTATATCTGTCCAGTTGTCAACATAGTAGCAATAACTGGAACCCTAGGTATATAATTTGCTTTCCGCGACATCGTACATTCATCAAAAAAACGCGAGGAATAGCTTTGATTTATTCGCTTGGGTGGCGTACAAATTATAGGATGCGCCCGGCCGGCTGTCTCAAAGACAGACATTAAAACCATTATTGTGAAAACGCCGCTTCCCTTTTGCCAACCAAAGAGGGAAGACGATTTTTTACGCTTTGCAACAAAGTATAAATATCGATAGTCGCAATTTGTCACATCGCATTCCTCACGAAATTCCATCCCAACGCGTACCACATAAGGGCGACTACAATATTCATGCTCGGTATTTGTGATTTCTTCAAATTTAAAACTTAAAAATTACGTGAAAAAGTGTTTTTAACCAAAAGTTTATTTGTAATGTTGCAGATAGCTAAGAAAGAAGGCTTTTTAGTGTCGTTTGCGTTTCCAGCACTGTTTCTCTACAACACGAAAAAAGTGATTGCAAACGTCGAAAAATGCATCTAGTTATCGTTGTTGTGTTATTGTTGTGCGGGTTGAGTAATGTATACTCAGCACCAGCGCCATCGCCATTCGAATTGCCTTGGAGTCCCTTCATACACTACGGGGAGCCACAGGTATGACTTACTACTGCGCTTGCGCAATGCACATGCGCATAAAGTAAAAAAAAATTACTATGGTTGATGATGTACCAGAAAAAACATGTGCAATCGTTTTATTACTAACCGTAATTTGTATCTGCACAGATCTATTACTCATAATTTTTTATTAATGATTGAAAATTAAAAGTTCACTTACATAACACGGACGTCGATTCAACGTCACGTTTTACCTATTTATGAATTTATTCTGATCCTGTGTTATTGCTCACATCATATCAACAATTTCGACAAATTTAATCACACACAACACGCACTGACACTGCTAACCTATTGCCGACAGGAAAACATTATCTAACTTAAAACTATCATCATAAGCCTTAAGAATCAAAAAAATTATTTCTAGAAATTATTGTTTTGGTAAAGTTAAACTCTACAACTAGAATTATTTAACAACAAAAAATGGTACACTTTCTACTCCATGAGACTCTATGATATTCTACGACATAAGTCGACTTAATTATTAGTGACTTATCATGTAGTGCGTGCGTAATTTGTATAACCAACCACAAAATCAATGCATATGGTTTACGTCGGTAACAGCGAATCCTACATTACCGATTTGTCGTGTTTAATCTTTTATTTAAGTTACAGTTGCAGAATTACGACTATGTGGGACCAGCGTTAGTTGGTGAGATGGTAAACCCCAGAGTGATCCGTAATCCATCGCCTGGAGCTATTGATTTAGTCACAAATGTAAATTTAAAAAAAACCAAACATTTTTTTAAACATTTTACTAAATTTGTTTAATGTTATTGTAGGGAGTATCAGCTGGTATCAGTTTCTTCGATAATTTGGTTCCTCCTGTATACGAAGTGAGAATTTTTAAGTCATTAACTTTAAATTAAAATAAACCACACTATTATTATTGCCAACACTTTATAAGTATCATTTTGTAACAAAATTGGGCGTTTGGTCTTAAATCGATGTCAATTAATTTCATTTCTAGAGCGCTGTGCGTCCCATCGATCCACATGCAGTCGACACGCTTAAGAATTTCACCCGCCCCAGAAGACACGAGGTAAACGCAAAACGTACTCACTATTAACCATTAACTATGTCTAACAACTCTGCAAAAAACGTTAACCGCATTTGCTTCATAGCTTTAAAGCCTTAAGCGTGTTATATAAGAACATAATCGGTTTGTATCCAAACAAATCACTCAAATCACTTCAACTTCACACCAGTTTGCCAGATTAATAAACTAATAAAATATATATTTTACTAAAAAAAATTACAGAATGCAACCACACAATTTCCATCATCTGAATCTGTAGAAACAATTGAATTAATCACAACAACCATTACTCCTACGACTGAATCAGTAGCTATAGTAACACCAATAACGCCATCTACAATGATTGTGATGCAAGATAAAATGGATGTTGTACCGCAAGTAGCGACACCTCGTGCTGACACAAGTGAACTTGAATTGATGATCAAGCAATTAAACAATGCGTTAGTTTACATTCAAAAGCACGGAAACGAAAAGGTTCATGAAGAGATCAGTAATACAACATCGACGGAAAAGTTAGTTCAATATGTTTCATCTCAAGTTGAAGTATTATCAAAGAATAAAAACATTGAAGGACGTCCACAAAAAATTAAACAAATCTCTAAAGCTTTGGATATTCTTTTAAACCGAATTGCTAAGTCTGCTAAACCGTTGATACCAGCTAAACCAATTGGGGAAGAAGTGAACAAACCTGATCCATTGTTGATGGCCCGCATTGTTCAACATGTTGCGGAACTTAAAAAGAATGCCATTTCTGATAAACTGAATAATGCGTATGAGTTAACTTCAGCTGAACTTGATGGTGGATTACGAGCTCAATTCAGACCTGTTAGACAAGATGATGATGAAAATTCAATTGATGATGATGATAAGGATAATGATGTTAGTAAAGACGTGGAACAGATTCCTACAAAACCAGTTGAAGCTACCACTACGGTGAAACCTAATGAAGTTACAGCTAGACAGGAGGAAAGCTCAGAACAACAGAGTTCATCACAAGAAGGTGGTGGTAATTTAGTTGCGAATTTACTGTCCTCGTTTTTGGGAAGTTTGAGTAAACCTAATGGAGCTGTTGATGTCGATGCTATTGTTGCTTTAGTCAGTGGGTTGAGTGTGGTAAGTATTTTTGTTTTGGCTTTTAATGATTAATTAAATATTTGTTTCTATTGCAGCAAAAAGATGATGGGACTTTTGATTTTGGTGGTCTTACTGATTTACTGCAAAGCTTCTTAGGGGTACGTATGTTTCGTTATGTTATGTATTTAAATGAGTCATCATTTAGTCTTAAGACTACTTGAAAGTTACAATTACAAAATATATAAGTTATGAAAGGTTCACATGGCCATTCACAGCAGGAGAATGATCTAGAGCCTATTTAATCACTTCTTAGATGAAAGGTTCTACAACAAGATTGTTAATAACATGTTAAGTTATTAATTGTGTTAAATATTATTAGTAATAATACCGTTAAAAGTGCACCTGCTTATTAATCATAATTGTGTTAATCGTAACCGCAGTTGCGTTTTGTAATTATTAGTAAACAATTGCAACACAATTTGTTGCTTTGCATAATTTTTCATGATATAACCTTCAGTTCTTATTTCACAAATATCAAATACAATCCAAAGTCTTAAGATTTTCAGATTTCTGAGTATTTTTAATTGAATAAATTATGTTTTACTGTTGTAGGGTGATGAAAATGGTGAGGGTGGATCTGATGTAGGAGCATTTTTGGGTGGCCTCCTTGGAGCTATCCTTCAAGGCAGTGCCAATCCTCCAGGACCTGTAAGTTACTCTATTAACCTCACAAACATACAAAAATACTAATGTTGTTTATTAAATTTATTTAGAAAGGAACAGGTCGTTTGACTGGTAATTTGGTAGCGAATATCCTTCCAGGTTTAAGTGGACCGGTAAGAACTAATCAATATTTTAACTTCTTTACTCAAATATTTTGAATTTTAGCCACCACCATCATCATCGGAAGAAGCAGCCGGAGGTGCTATGCAGCAAGGTAAACCAATTGATTCCGGGTCATTTCTGGCCGGTTTATTGACATCAATGTTAGGTGCCTCAAGTGGTACCAGCAGCGGGTCACAACCAATGAATGGGGTGAGTAAATGGTGAATACCTCACCAATAACAAATCATCAATATCAACATTTCCATACTGTTTTAAGTAAAAAGTTCTTAGTTTAGAATAAAATTAAAAACTAAAATTTAGTGGTTAATGGGGTCAAGTTTAAGACCAGTTCTAGCATCATAGTTACTAGTTAGCCACTAGTTAATTAATTAATTACTGATATATTCGTTTAACACTGAATCATAAACCTAAATAAATAAATTCTGTTGCATCCACATGCGCTTTGATTGAGTTCGACATCATTTCACGTTTTCATGATCATTGCCAGCTGCTTCCATCGTACGATTGACTAATTTCGAGCATTTTTAGGCTGATAATCACAAAATGGGATCTGCAGGTTTCTTCATGAAGGTAAGCAACTCCTCTAAAGCGTAGGCAACATTTAACAAATTGCACAAGTTTAACAAAACTACACCAGTGTAGACCAGGTTTATTTTAATTTATTTTCTAAATTATGTTTTGTGTGTCTAGTTGAAACAAGAGCTGTTCAAAACAATATTCGGACTGATCACATCCATTTTGGGCGCATCTTCCGGTGGCGTTTCGCAAGCCAGTGGCGCTAGCAGTGGCGCTAGTAGTCAGAAGTTTGGTAGCAAGCACTAAAATAAGGTTATGTCATAAACATTTTCAGCTGCCACAAAATGTTTGCTAATATAGAATGTGTATACATGTTTATTTTTATACTGATGATTATTGTTTAACTAAGACAAGCGGGAAATTTTATGAAAGATGTTACCAACCAAAGAAAGTACCAACAAAATATTATTCAAATAAAAGAAAGTATTGTGAATTCTTATGGAACATTTGACATTATACTAATAAAATGGTTTTTAATTTATTACACGTGTTTGATATTTTATAAATGTTTATCTTTCTTTATCTTCCCATGCGTAGATTTTATTTGTTTATTAATTAATTAATATGTTTGTTAGTTTAATAGTTTATTATACTTTTATGATGTTTTTAAATATTTTATTGTCTTTGCCATGTTTAGACTATGCAGCCAAACTCACAATTATGTGTAGGATCATTAAATTATGTTACAATATAAATAAAAGAAAGTTTAAATTTTACATTATTTAGTTGTATTTATATATATGTAGTATAAGTGTGAGTGAACGATGAATGAAATTCCTAACTTTTTTAAACTAATAGAATTAATAGAATTAAGTAACACGTATTATAACATTTTATTCTTCCAAGTCGCAACTAATTAAATAGAAGATGAAAATGTTAGACTATAAATTAAATTAAATATTAACGTTTAGTGATTATTTTTAAATTAATCTTGTCTTGCGTGGTATTAAATTACACTTTGTCCTACATAAACTGTTGGTTAATTGATTTTTAACAAATAATAGATTAAGATTACAACAAATTATTATTATATAACATTTTTTTTGTGAGTTTTTTTTATGAATGTAGAGACGATCTTGATGTGTTTACGTCTGAACAAAGCTATATTTAATAAATATATTATTAACTAATTAATAATTATTTAAGTTAATTGAATATTACTTGCATGATTTAATGAAATGAGATTAAGTAAAATCATGGTCAAATGTTAAAAACAAATCAGTTAACGTATAATCCATTAAATAATGAATTAAATATCAAGTTTAGACTTTCAAAATTATTTTTACAATTTTATTGGTTTAATAATTAATCTACCAATAAACACTCTAATATTGTATCATGTTTAAATTTTTTTGTGTGGCGCCCTCTGGTAGCTGATATTTCTGGTAATTTACCAGTAGATTAAATTTGAGGTTAGAAAAATTATAAAGTTTGCAATATGAATAATGTAAATATATTATTTTATTTAGTAAATTGAATAAACAATAATTTGATAATAAATTTAAATCAACAGAGTGTTTTATTATTATTTTAAATTTAATTTTTTTAATATCATAATAATTATGTACTGAATAGAAATTGTTATTGCTCTGTACATGTAAAATTTATTTATGGTTACATGTTAATTGTACTTTGTAAACACCATGCTACTGTACTCCTTACAATCATTGCAACTAACTTCTGCGCGAAGAAAGTTTATAAAACAAAAAGCCACGTCGTCGTTTGCGTCTCAACTAAAGCAATACCTAAACGTTTACGTGCAACCAAATGGAACTTCTCTACTTTTTACACGCCTTGCAAATCGGACTTTCCTTACATGTCTTTCTTTGCCAGCAACAACCGACCCTGGCATGCCGAAGAAATTTCAAGTGCTTGCGACTCGCGCCCACAACTAGTCTAAAAGCGATCATCAAACATAACGTGACACGCGATTCAAACCACGATTTACCACGATTCAAAGCTTCGCCGCCATTGGCATTTCTTTCGATACTCTCGTTTTGACCTCGCGTCTCTTCTGAGTGCGGCCATCTTCAGATCACGGATGCGGCCGATGCATTACGTGTCATCGAGAGAAAAGAGAGTGTCGAGAGTGTTCTCGCGGTCATCGCGTGTGTTAGTTGTGCTTGTAGATGATTTGTTCGCGTTGCATCTTTCAACTATTTCGTCCATCCTTCGTGCGAATTTCTCAAACTAAGCATTACGCAAATGCTTGCACGTAAAATCATACAAAAAAAATTGAAAGTCAATGGATCTTTGAACGTTTGAACCATTATATCATAATAATTACGAAGTACGAATCAGTACAAATCTTTGTGAACGTTTTAAGTTAATGTTTGTTCACGTTTGTGTAGTGTAAGTGTAAAAAAACACGTGTAGTGAACTTTTTTTTTTCATGCAAAGTTAGTTGTGGGATTGATTGTTGTCTGTAATTGAATTAAGCCGCAACGAGTTACTACTCGAATATCTTTCAAGGTAACTTCGACTTAAAACCATTATCACCTTTTACTCTTGATATTAATGTGAATTAACTATCGACTGATGTTTATTTCATGTGGGTTGACTTTCAAAGTGATTTTAATACAGAACAGTATTAATAACATTTAAAAATATAATTTTTTTGATTTCTGCGACGTCTTGCGACCTCTTACGGAAAGTAGCTAAACTAAACTTACGCTATTCTTGCACAAAATGCAGTCATAACTCATAAAAATATTAATAATGTATTAAATTTTAAAATTTTACAATATACAAGGATATTTAACAAATTCTAATCATAAAAATGATAAAAATCAAATATTACTAAATCATAACAAAAAATACTGATGAACCTAAATGATTAAATAACAATTAACATAAATATTTGCGTAATATCTGCTAATTGTAAACGGAATTAATAATTTTTGAACAAAATTGTGAAAACATTGGAAATTGTGAAGGTTATGAAATGTAAAAGTTATGAAGTTATGAATAATAATAGATGGTTTGACTAAAAATATAAATTATCACATGGATAGCATTCAAAGTTATTAATGACACAATTTTCAAGAGTGCAATAGTTTCGAAAAACGAGTTATATTTGCGAAATTTTCGACCAAACAAAATTTGCAACATTAACTCGCATGTATGCGTCAATAACGCATTAAAATGATATATAAATGTAATTAATATTATAATACATGCAACAAAAATAATTATAATAATGAGCTGGTTGAATCATTTGCATAGAAATTTTAATTGCATTTAAACACTTCCAAAATTAAGTGTAGTTGAACGAGTAGAAAGTGCCCAAATTTAAATTTAAAACTAATTTAACGAAGAAATTTTTAATTTAAGTAATATTATTTTAATGTGGTTAGGTTAATTTTAATGTCGTTAAACTATTCTTGTTACGCCATTGACATGATTAGTGTAATGTTGTAATTTATTTTTATTTTAACGGCGTTATTTAATTGATTTGCAAATAACTTTTAATTTTATATTTAATTGTAATTCCATGATGGATATTAACTTTTGAAAAATTTATTGAGGTGACACTTTATTGACTCTTCTTTTTAGTTATAAAAAATTTTCATGTTTTTGGTACAGAAAGTCATCAATATTTTTTGATCAAATTGTCGGAATTGAATGAGATATATTTTAATATGCTTTTAACTAATTACTGAATCATATTAATTAATACTCAGTTACGTATTAATTGTATAAATGTCTTCTGTCTACTTTTACTAAATCATCCTGCATGGGCCAAATAATAATGACACATCGTTGATACAAATTGGAAGATGTTTTGGTTTTTCTTTTATTTTGAGTTCTCAAAAAAACACTCCAGCAACAAATTTAGATAATTTAGATTTTTTAATTAAAATTGTGAAACCTAACCTAAATTAATCAAATGTGTACAATTGGTTGCATATAGTTTAAGTTTTCAACACTTGCAACACACTACTTTGTTCATTTTAAATAAAATGTTTGTCTTTGTATTAATATATTGTGCTTTAAGCATTTAAAGCCTTATAAAGAATACAATGCCCAATAAATTTAAGTATATAATGGATTATATAGTAAAGGTATTATTACGGTAATGAAGTGTCATATTATTCTATATGAAATATATCAATAATTTATCATAGTAATAATATTAAAAATAATAATAATTTTATGACACAAATTTTATTACCTACAACACAACCATTACAATGTTTTAAACAATATTTTGATTTCCGCGTTAACAGATGTCGCTACTTTACAATAAAAAATGTTGTAACACTAAAAATTAAAACTAAAATCTTTCCTCTAATATGTATGTCTTTTATTATTCTGTTAGACTTAAATTATAAATTTTATTATTAAATAAATATTGACATAATGTAGAAACAACGAATAAAACATTTTAAAGTAAATACTGTGATAAATTTTAATGCATTAAAACATCAATCAATATTTGTGCAATTTTATACACAAATGTCAATAAACTCATAAAATATACTAATACATACATAAAACAAATAGATAATGTAGATACTGGGTGTTTTATAAACCAAAAACTTAACAATTTATCTAATTTTGTGTTCAAATGATTAAAATATTAAAATATTATAAAATTTAAAAAAAAACGTGTATTAGGTACGTAGTAATCTTTTAACCTAAATTTAATATTACCAATTAAATTAATTAGCAAGTGTTAAGTTAGTGAATCTACTATAATTTAAGATAAATTAATACGTGTAATATATCTTAAATTACTATACAACTCATTATTAATTTTATTCATTTTTAAAGTTCAAACTAAAAATCTTTGATTTAAGATGTAAGCCATTGACATCAATTATTATTAGCGTGACGTAAGTTTTAACATTGATGTTATACTTACACCAACTGAAACTAAATATTATGTAGTATATTAGTAATTAATTTTGACTTTTAAAAACTCTAATTAAAATTCAATAAGTGTAAACAAAATCTAAAAACAAAGATACGGAAAATTAGTTTTTGCATTTACAAAGTTAATGAACTTACTTTTTGCTTATTCTTATTCTTTCCACATTAAAATGTAGAATATGATTTTTAAAATGAGGTTTGTTAGATTAATTAACTAGTTAACTATTACATTTTGTTATTAATTTATTTATTATTTATATTATTACTTAGTTAGCGACAAACAAGCAACCCGACATTGAACCTTGATAATCCAAACGCACGAACATTTGTTTTACCCACACGTCAATTTATTCTGTTATTATGACGCGCATAATAAGAGCGAGTAATTAGAACTTGATTTTTTTTATTAAAAATTAGATTACAGCCGTTCTTTTAATATTCAAGGTGATATATATACTAATACGTACTTATATCAAATTCAACGTCATGACCACTTTAAGTAATTTCAATGACCGAATAAGCACCGTAAATAGTTGTACATGGTTAATAAACAAATCAAAAAATCAAATGTCATCAAATTATTAATTACGTATTTTAATATTTTAGGTGTAGATTAATCAATAATATGTTAGATATCAATTAATTTATTATGGTAGGTATAATTTCATACTAATCATAAATCAATATTTAATAAAAATGATTTATACATAATTATTATGTTATTTGTATAAAGCTAAACATTTTAATATATATATATTTTTAATTAAATCATAAAATAAATAAATATTTGATAATAAACGATTTTTAACTTAAATTAATTTAATTTAAGTTTATTGGGTTGCATACTTTTAAAGTTAAAAGCATAAAAATATTGTAATTTGACAGTCGAATTAACATTTTATATTTTGATTGGTTACTAAGTGTGGCGTAAAACATTGTAAATTTCCTGTTGTCATTTTATCTAAATATAAATTATAATTAGTTTATTAATATTATTGACTACACACTGCCATATTAGGAATATAAAAAAAATATCTTCAAACCATCCTTTGTTTATTGCAACTTACCACAGAAACCTTTTCTATATTTTAATGGAAAAAACCAACAACAATAAATAAAATAAATATGTTAAAGTTTAATCTAAAATATTAAGAATTAATGAATTAAGAAATCGTTTTCTGATTCACAATGAACAACTCAACGCGCTCTCATTTTTTGATTTATAACACAAATATCTAATTATATTATGTATGTTGTTGGTGTGTTGCAACATATTTAACTTATTTGTTGTTCAAACATATGTTAAATATTAGGACTTTAACTGCGTTTTTTAGTAAGAACAACGTCACTTAGTATTTCTGTATTTTTTTACTATTTCGTTTTTTAACATCGGCAACTTTTCTTACAATTTTTAGTTTTTTATATTGTGGGTTACCTATAACATAATTTTTTAAATTTTTATTATAAACATTCAATAATTTGTATGTGTGTTGTATTAACAATATCTAATTCGGTAATTAAACTACTAATTAATGAATAAATGAACAAAATGTTGTTGCAAAATATAACAATAAACAATTATTTTTCATAATAATTTTAACAGTTAGTTTCAAGTACACAATTAAATTTGTTTAACCATTTCTAAAACAGTTTAACTATCTTTTGTTTGTTAGTTATATATTTATTTACTTATTTAATTTTTAAGGACGTTTTAAATAATGCATTTGATTGCAAAACACTTGAGCAAATCCCACATTAATATGAATAACGATGCATTGCAACTAACCAACTAAATTTCGATAAACTATACTTAATTGAAGCTATAAAATTGAAGCAAAAGTTCTTTTACAACTAGTTAATGTTTAGTCTTCAAACCGAACGTTTGCATTATTTATTTTCTAAAAACATATAAAGTTAACAAAATCATAGATCATTTTTATTATTAAGTAAAGTGACTTAAGTGAGTACAGGGGTTAGTAACGTTTTATTTATTTATTTTAACTAAATCTTTAGAAAATAACGTGAATTAATAAAAGTTAGATTTGAAGTTGTTGATTAGTAGTTGCCCATGCATCAAATTACAAGTTAATCGTTTCTGTGTCAATAACAAATCAATCAGATAATTTATTCAAAATTGCATAATATTTGAAGCAGTGTGCTCTAAATGTTCCAAATTTAAAGCTTGGCATTCTAAACAAATGCATTTTAAATTGTATGAAAATAGAATCAAGTTTTAAAATTTACACTTTTGGCTTAAATGACTTAAGTTAAGTCATTAATGAACTTGTGTCAGTAGAGTCATAACGACAACGTAAACCCTCCTTGACCCGTTTACTCCCCGTTTTGTGAATTTGTACTTTAAACAACCTGTTGACAGCAGGTCACTTTATGCAAGTTGATTTAAGTTGACTTAAGCGTACTGCAACGTGTAAAGTTAGTCATAACGACCGCAACTGCCACCATTGAAGCTACTTTATAAAGGCGCTTAAATTAAACGTGCAGGCGTTAAATTATTTATTGTAAGTAAATGGCTATATAATTAAACTTATAGTGATTATTTTAAATTTAAAAATGAGTGATTAAAATTCGTTTGTTGTCGTTTTTGAAATATTTGTGTGTGCAAAGCTGCAAAAGTAACTTAAAGCGTTAAGTCAGGTGCGCAATGCGCGCTTAGCACCGACCTACATATAAGAAAAGCAAGAGTGCGGCCGCGGCGTGCGCACCTTCGGCTTCGGCACCAACAAGCCATCGTCGGCAAGTCGGGAGTAGAAATAAGAAGAACTCTATTACGTTACGCGCATTCACTTTCGAACCCACGGCGCACACTGAACGTTCATTCGCGGCGCGCATCGGACGCCTTTTTTCATACACACGCAAGTAAATAGCCGCTCATTAGGGTCGCCATATTTGAGTCACTGTCAATCACAACCACATCAACTTCAAGTATCATCATTCTTTTCTATTTAAATTATTTTATTACCAAAACCAATACATAAACCAAAAACAAAAAACATTTATTCTAAAAACTTAACTTAACTTGACTTAACTTAAGTTACAAAGTGAAGACTTAAACTAATTTGTTATTTTTTATTTTTAGATTGTCTCCAAACCAGCACGAAACAATCGAATTAGTTTTAATTTATTTATTGGAACCAACCCATCAAAACAAAATGAAACAATCGTGGATTTTACTCGGAGCATGCGCCCTATTTTGCGCTGTTGTGGATGGAAGGACTCTTGTAAAGCGGGACGCATACGACGAATTAGATCCTAACTTTCAGGTAAGTGTCACTTTACTAATCAACTTAAGTCAAAACTTTAGTAAAGTTTGTTTTAATTTGATACTTAAGTCACTTTATTACAATATTTTCCTGCGCGAGTGAAATCGAAACATCGTGTGTTAATTGATTATCCGACCGACAGTGAGCGTGTTTAAGCATTGCATCATTTTTTATTCTAATTACCGGGGAATTATGAATAATTGCATATTGGCAATTTGACTGTATTAGTTCACCAAAGCGTGCAAAGCCTAGCTGATTGAATAATTACAACTCAAAGTAATCGAATAGAACTGAATAAATCTGAATAGACTAAATAGGCGAATGCAAATTACCCAGTGGAGGATTGAGGATATACTCAATTGCGCAATGAGTCGAAAAGCGGAAAGATGCGCGTGGTGATTTAATTAAGATCGGAGTTCATTATTTTCAAGTGTCGTCCGGTCCGGCATGACACGAACAAGTGAAAGTTTCGAGAGCGAAGAACTCGCCGATTACCGAAAAAAATCTTGTTTATTTTTAGAAATTCTTTTGTACCAAACCAATATTACCATAATACAATTATATCTATTTTTAAAAAATTATTTAAATTACTAAACCGCACTGTATATACGTACAACAATTATTTTATTAAATTTTCTTAAGTTCCTGGTTTATTACCTACTAAATAACAAATTAATAATTAAAATGTAAAAAAATGTAAATATTACTACTTTCAGTCAAGTTAAGTTTAAGTTAAACGCCTTTAAGTGTAAGTTGTTCTAACTTAAGTTCTACTTGGCTTACTGACTTATTTACCTATATACTTGACTTATCCGCAATGTAAATGCAATGTATGTACATTTGTTAGAACGTGACTTAACATGTCCTTAAGTAGATTTAAGATTTGCATTTCGCCATTCACTCTCCAAGATATACACGCGCTCGAAATAATTTTATTCCCCACAAACATGCATACATAACAAGCAGTAAGTAAGCAATACGCATTGATTTATTAACGTTTTAT
This sequence comes from Atheta pasadenae, assembly GCA_030264155.1. NCBI lineage: Eukaryota > Metazoa > Arthropoda > Insecta > Coleoptera > Staphylinidae > Atheta > Atheta pasadenae. Next base: position 14,533 of record JARJDS010040778.1, on the reverse strand, counting down.
TGTTTTTTGTTCCAATTCAAGACAACAAAATGTCTATCAGACGTGAAATGTTAAATAATCACATGTGTTTGCTTTCACGCGGCGCGCATAAATTCACATAAGTTTTGATCTGTAACCCACAAGACACTGTCGTTGCCTCGACTTGTAGCAATAAAGTGGTTAATATTTAATTAGCGAATTAATTAATATCTATACAAGTTCCACTTACATAAAGCGAAAGCTTTTATTTCACTTCAAGTCACTTACAATCAAAAATGTAACAATAAAATTCTAGAAAATGCAGTATTGCATTTTGTTACAATTTACCAATAGTATTTGTTCAATTGTAATTTTAAATTAGGAATTTTTGTTTGTGAATTTTGAGTGGGCAATTGCGAATTTTGATATTTAAATTTTAGGCATGCGTGCAATCGCAATCGTGCACCGAAAAACAACAACATAAAATTGGTTACAACTCGTTTAAGCTTAGTAGCACACATTTTATTCCACTTATTATGTAATGCACACAAGAACAGCTTGTTCTTGGATCTTTTCTGATATAATTCGACATTCGGCATAATCGTGCTACTTTTAACCATATATTACTAATTATAACCATTGAACTTTTTACGAAAGCATTAAATTAACACATTAACAAAAATAAGATGAGTTGTTATTTTAAAAGATTTTGAGTTAACTTGTTTACAATTACAAAATATGATTGCACGATTGCAAGATGTCATTGTACGCCGTCTGCATGTCTATTACATTGTATTGTCAATCAAACATTTTATCTAATGCGTTTACTTGTTATTTAATACTCAAGTTAATGCACATTTCGTCATTTGACAATACAAGTTGAATATCAAACAAACAACTTTCGTGTTTGGGACTCACACAAATTACTTTTTGTGAGTAAAAGAAAACAATTAGATTCCCCGAAGAAATTGCAATGCATATAATTTATTTTCACATTTGTGAACCATTTTTATGGTTAGAATAAAAAGTAAACAAACAAAAAGTGAATGGTGTTTTTGACTGTTGACATTTTGTGGCTTTTTAACCTCAAAATACTAAAATTAGTCATATTTACAGGTCATTAAATTAATTTGATTGCGTATTGCTATGCTTAACCGAATTACAGTTCAAAGTCTTCTTTTTTTTATTTGTTATGAGATGTTTTGTGATTATATGTTTTGCATAATGTAAGAATTAAGTAATTTTTTATATTATTCAATTGTAATTCCGTCATATTTTATGTTTAACTCAAAAGAAAGTTGAATGCATTTATTTTTTTTGAAGTACGTAAATAATTTTTTTTTTTTAATTTTTTGTTACTTATAATGGCACTATTCATTTATCATCTATTTGTAAACGATGTGTGCAATATTTATGCAATAGAAACATTTAAGTGGTGTAAAAGGACGAATCAATTAAGTTGCGTATTATTCAAAATTTTGTTCAAACTTTATTTAATTTCTTAATTGCGCTTGTAGCTAAACGAAAAAAAGTTACACACGAATTCTAAACGATTTAAGTCACACGCGTAATTAAATTCATCATGAAAGCTTGAGCAATATCCCATCACGAGGGTAATAAATAAAAATTATATCATTTAACATTTACTTGTACTGGTTTGGCGATTATAAAAGAAACTGTGTCAAAGAAATATGATACATATAAATTTAAGTTTGTTGTTTTATTACAATAACATTTCTTCATTTTTTTTCGACTTAAGTTAAATTTTTTTTTAAAGTAATTTAAATGTATTGCAAATAGATAATTTCTTTAGTTTGATGTTGTTAGTTTAATGCTTGTTTGCATTGTTGCAATGTGGTGCGTTTGTCCTTCACACTTCAGCAATTGTAAACTTTTACACTTGTTATCGCGCGTTTCCAATACGAAGTGCGTTGATTGGACACACGAAGCTTGAAGAAACGACCTGTCAAGTATTTAAATGCGAGTCATACTCGAAGAAACTTTAGACGTTGTCAATTATTGCCAATTAAGCGACAAGCATTCTTAGCACGACACTAACACAAAAGTGACGTTTGCGATGCTTTGCAATTTGTACAAATTAACCTGTTGCTTTAAATTAGTACTTGAATTTGTTGAAAATATATTGTTTGTTGTGTCATTTGGCGGGTAGAAATTAACGTTTTTCAAGATTGTTACTATTTATTATCCTGATAAACGTCAAAGTAATCAAAAATATTAAGAATTTTAGAAATATCTGAATTAATTAATGACATTTTAAGGTATTACCTATATTATAAATCTTTTGAATTATGTATGTTCTACTCGTAATTCCATTTTGATGTAAAATAATCAAGCGGAAGTTGTGTACATGTCAGCAAATCGTTTTAATCGTTTTCGAATTGCACTTACCTGTGCAGTGCGATATGAAATATCACATTGCGCACGAAATGTGAGTTAAAACATTGCGTAACGCAAATATTTCTACTCATATCTTCCGCGATATAAAATTACAATAAAATTATAAGTGGATACGATGAGAATTCACGGTGATTCCTCGAGATAAATCAACGGAACCAAACATTCAACTCAATAGCGAACTGAATGGTTCATAATTTCTAATTTTATAAAAATTATTAATCATTGCTTGCATTATTACATCACAAAACGTGTTAACATTAAACAAGCCAGAAACATGCATGATGATATTTTCAGTAGGCAATTGATTTGATTTACTCAATATTGTATGTTGACTTTGTTTATAATCGTTGTAAACTGTGTAGCGTCGTGTTGTGACTCGGTTTGTGCATTAAATGAGCCATTAACGGCGGTGTGTTGTACGCGGATATGGAGACATCCTAAGTATGAGTACGACAACTAAGCAACAAAGACAGAACGCACGTGCGCATCCTCAAGAAGGAATTAAGCGAGTCGAATCCCATGCGACTCTTCCATTTCACTCGTTTCACTTTCTATTCGCTTTCTTTGCCTGTTGTGGTTGCGCATCTTGAGTTGTTTTATAATTCTTTATAATAATAGTTTTGCTTTTATTCTAGGAGGTCGAAGGCGATGACGTTGTGAGAGACAAAAGGCACCAGGACGTGAAGTTCGGTGTGAAGAATGCTCTCTTAGGCTTTGTGTTCAACGTAAGTTTTCTATAATTTTCAAACATTGATTACCGCATGAACACTTCATTACATTTATTTTTTTTCTCTCCATGTTTATCTTTATGTAATTAACGCTAATCTTTGAGCACAGTGTATGAATCTAACGATTTCAAGGCGTGAAATTGCTTCTGTCACATTACTTTCACCGATCGATCAATGCCATCCTTCTCATCCGCCTCATCCGATCCTATTGATTTTAAATAATACAAAATTATGTTATGCCATTTTTCTTTAAAGCCACACCTATTAATAGGCGTGTCTTTTACTAATAATTGAAAACACAACCACACAAAAAAACTGTAATTTGGTTCCGAATTCTCACCACATTTGTTATTATTGCGCTCCACCTAGAAAATCAATTCGTTCATCGACTCAAAAACGGCGTGGATTGACCAACTGGATCGCACGAACGTGGCCAAGAACGCCCAGCATGGAATCGTCGCGCCTGCCGACCCAGTCACCTCCCTCTCAGGCGTGATCTCCGGAGCCATTGGCCAAAAACTGCAAGCAGCCGGCCCACTAATCGGCGTCGCCGTGCAAACGCTCACAAGCGGCTCAGGCGGTCTGTCGGGCGGTGGCGGCGGTTTCAACATTGGTTCCCTTTTGGGCGGACTTAGCGGAGGTGGTGGTGGTGGTGCCAGTGCTGGCATTGACGCAGAAGGACACGCTGAAGTGTCTGCTGGTTTTGCCGGTTGAAAACATCCTGAACTACGTCACTAGTTAGTTACCATCGAAGAGATTTGCGAAGATAGATACTTTTTGTACATAATTTATTGTAATATTTTTTTATAAACATTTCTGCTAATTATCTATACCTTGTACTTTGTATTTTAATTTGCAAAGAAAAACGCACGCCGATGATTTGCTCAAAACTCTGTTAACTAATCTTTTCTACCGCTATCGTCTTGTAGAGGGCGCTACTGAAACGCCACGTCGAGTTTAGATTAAACTGTGTAAATAAATGTTTGCAACTTGCAAATTGGTTGATTGTACGAATACTGTTAGTGTTTAAGGACGATTTTTCTACCGATACAATGAATGTAATTAAAAATCAAGAATGTACCTAAAATAAGACTCGAATAAATAAATTCTACAACACAACTTACACGATATTATAAATCACCTATGGATCCAATTCTTTATACGAAAATGTCAATTTTGTTGCTTGATCTAAATAAACATTGCACAATATTTATATAGAATATATATTTCTCATATTTTGCTATTAGTATTGCGTGTTACATAATCGTGAGAGTTAACCCACTAATTTAATCTAGATATTAAAACCAAATTACAGTTTTATTTATTTTGTGATTATTTATCAAAGACATGCACAACCCACTAGCCGTTACTTTCCTTGATTCTTAACTGGCATACCATGTAACTCCCATGCGATTTGCATTCTATCATTCGCACTACTTTCAATTCAATATGCATGATTGGTTTATGCATAAATTTAGCATAATGTGGTAGCGCGTAGACTGCCATAACTGATAATTGTTTATGATTGGTTTTAGCCTTCTTCGGGAGCAAGCGGCGGTGTTGCCAAACCACTCACCTCCACCACAAGGAAGCCTACCACAACTCAAGATATTGTTATTTTTGAAAAAGATAAACCAGTATCGTTAGATTTTCCTGGAGAATTGTTTGGTTCATCGTTTAACTTGGTAACCAATTTATCAGAGACTGTCGGCGATTTCATGATTGTAAGTGTTATTGATTACATAACCACAATAATTAAGTATCTACTTGAGTGATATCGTTATGTTTTTTAGAATTCTGCATTGCGCACTCAACGGCTCCTGGAATCAATGCGACCATTTTTACGTGCCATTTTTGGAGCTAAAGGACTAGTTATTGAAGCGACTACCGATAAGCCGATTTTTTCTGATCCAAATGCCGATAATGACGTTTAACAGGAGCTATACTATTTTTTTTTGTAAATATTTTTATAGAATGTAAAATATTAAAACAGCAAATCAGCAAAAGACTATCGATAATATTTAGGTAACATACTTGAAAACTATTTGATTATTATCAATGAATTTCTTGATGTAAATATCATTTTACACTTGAGACTTAATGGAAATAATTAAATTTTGTTTTTGAGGTTGACTTTAACTAGTTGTTATCTTTTTAAGTATGTTGGTATGTTCTTGGAAGAAGAGTATCGGTAGTAATAATAAATTTTAATTTTTAAAACTAGCACTACTTCATAAATTTTGATTACACATCTAAAAAAATGTAGTGGTATATAAACGAGTTGAAAAGCATAGTCATAGTGTATCACTTTAACACCACCACGATGATTCACTTAAAATTAATAACTTTGTTCCTGTTTGTTGGCTACTATGCCTCAATCAACGCCGAAGATTCCAGAATATGTAAGTATTACTTATCACTTTTTCTTAATTGCTACGTATTAAAACTAATAATCATATTATAAGTAAATCTGCAATAAATCATAATTTTTTATGGTTTGCTATTCAGTATATTAATTTGTCTTTTTGTATTAGATTTATATTTGGGTCCGATTCCTGAGGAAATAACTACTACTACTTCTACAACTACTACCACTACAACTACTCCTTCTACAACTACACCTTCAACAACTACTCCTTCTACAACTACTCCTTCTACAACTACTCCTTCTACAACTACTTCTACTACTACTACTGCTACCCCCAATGCTGGCAATGAACTTGATTTTACCAATTATCTTCAAAAAATTGACAACGAAGTTCCTAACTATAGTTACTTTCCATTCAAAAACAAGTTTCAGTTGTACGCCAAGGGTGAAGGCAATTTCAAGATTGCTCTCACAATGTATCCAATCGAAAGCGATCAGTTACCAAATTATAAATTTTTCTTAAGCCAAACTGATGTTGAGCTGACTAAGGACAATGTGGAAGTACTAGTTGATCCACCATTCGACGGTGCAATTACATTAAGCACTGCTTTTCAACATTTTGAGATAGCAATCGAGGATATCCTGCAAACAACAACTCCTCCTGGCAGTTTCAATATTCGAGCTAATCTCAAACATTTGGTTATCCGGTCATTAGAGAATGATAATGAAAGAAGGTATCAGGTGGATGCAAGTCTTGAAATGGCTTTTATTGGATTTGGTGCTGATTTAGAAGCAGTAAATATGATGATTGATATCGCACAATTGAATAATAATAATACTACCACCTATTTCCATTAACATTGCAAATTATTATAATAAAAATACTTATTTGTAATCAGTTTGTAATTCACTATTTTAATTCCTAAATATTATCCTAGATGGCAGTACGCTGATAAAGTTTAAATAAAATTATTGCTATGCAAAAACAAAAATTGCTATGACACTTTTGACCCGTCTGATATTTTCAGTTTTCTTGTCAAAATGGGTAAAGATTATTATAAAATCTTACACCTGCAAAAGACAGCAACAGACGATGAAATCAAACGATCTTATCGTAAGTTAGCGCTCAAATACCACCCCGACAAAAACAAATCGCCCGACGCGGATGAACGTTTCCGCCAGATTGCAGAAGCTTATGAGGTGCTGTCTGATAAACGCAAACGAGATATTTTTGATAAATACGGCGAAGAAGGTTTGAAAGGCGGGTTACAGGATGGCGGCGCTGGTGGTGCTGGTGCTCAATTCCATTACGAGTTTCATGGTGATCCACGAGCTACTTTTGCGCAATTTTTCGGTAATGCCAATCCGTTTGCGTCGATTTTTGAAGATGATGATTTTGATATGTTTTTTGGAGCTAATACTCCACTGCTATCGAAAGAGCGACATTTGCCTCAGGACGAACCGATTGAACATGATATTTTCGTTAGTTTGGAGGAGGTGCTGGTTGGCGTGTACAAGAAAATGCGAGTTAAAAGACGTGTTTGTGACCTAAAGGGTGGCGTCAAATTAGAGGAGAAGATACATGAAATTTATGTGAAACCAGGCTGGAAAGCTGGAACAAAAATTACATTTGCCAGAGAAGGTGATCGAATTCCTAACAGAGTACCGGCGGATATTGTTTTTGTGATTCGGGATAAACCTCACGAGGTGTTTGAACGCAGTGGTGAGGATATTATCTATCAAGCTAGTATCACCCTAAAGCAAGCACTGTGTGGATTTACAATAAATATTCCTACTTTGCAATTGACCGATGGTAATTTACTGTTGAAAATGGAAAAGGAAATCACCACTGCTGATACCGTCAAGAAATTTTTTGGTTATGGCTTGCCTTATATTAAAGATTCTTCGCAGCGAGGTTTTTTAATTGTGAAATTTAACATTGCATTTCCCAAGCAGTTGAGTCATGAACAAATTGCTGTTCTTCGTGAGATATTATAATAATCTAAATAAACAATAAATTTTTTTTCGTCGTAAATATTCTTTTTGTTATATTAACATTTTTTTTAGTTTTTTCATTAACTGCTTCTTTGATTTCTATTTTACCATCACCCATTCCCCCTCCTTCAACTTCTTTATATATTTTTTCATTGACTTAATAATTTTCTTCTTTACTTTGACACTAATCTTTTTCTATAACTTTGTTCTTGTCATCATCAGATGTCCACCATCTTTTTCCCTGAACTTCTTTCTTTCTATTCCTCAACGAAATAAACCAAATGCTTTTTATCCTCATCCTTTATTCCCCCAGTTAAACATCATCCAAGATTCCTTCCTTTTAACAAATCTGTGTTATCACTTATCTACTCCGCATTACTGGTTCTTTGACGACATCTCCCCAAAAAGCTATTAAAGATTAAAACATCAAAACTATGAAATATGTTAATTCATTTCATAATAATAGCATAGTCATAGTTTAAAATGTTGTGAGATTCCTCGTAGAGTTGTGAATTTAAAATAGTCAACAACAACAACAAAAAGAAGAATTTGGGTTTATGGCTCTTGTATGGTAAATTTCTTGATGTCGATTTACCATAAAGCAGAAGCGTGCTGAGCACACGTCTGCCGATTATTATGTAATGCCCAAGAAGCATTAAGACTCTGAGTGGCTCAGCGATGTGGCCTTGACTCATTAGAGAATGAAACTCAACGCGTACGCTAACCGGCTGGTTAGAAACGAGGTTGAAATGGTCGAAGCGGTCGAAGAAGCACATCGAGCACCACTCGACGCACACGTTCTCGATGCTCCAGGTGACACCATCGTCTTGATGCACTTCTTGCAGTTCATGCAGTGCGCGTTTCTTGTGTTCTCAGTGCGCATCTACATCTTACTTAACAATTCCAATCTGTATACCGTGTAAATTACTTAAATTAAACTTTGTTTTATTTTACACCAAACTAATAAACAAAAGTTAACAAAAGTGCAAATACTCCGGATTAAAATAAAAAAGGTAATTAATAAATTATTCTTAACAAGTTTCAGGTGCTAAAGATTAATAAATCACACAAATATTTACAACATTTTGTTGTAATTACATTGGAATTGGTGTAATAAACCAATTAAAGAGTCAAATTTCTTTCTATGATTATTTTTGTGGGTTTAAATGATTAGTTTATGATATAATTCGCACTTTACACTTTTTCGTCAACTCATACTTATTAGTCATTGGAATTGCGTTAGTGCTGTTGGTATTTCGGCGTGAATATGTGTCATGAGGTGAAAACGTGCAAACAAACAATGCCGATCGACTTCTTTCATTACCTAACACACTTAATGAATTACCAGCGCATCTACTGGGCTGAAAGAGCTAAAGAAACACTTGTAGAATAATAACAACGGTACACAACGTCAAACAGCTAGTAACAATGAAACCAAAGTGTAACAATGTTGAGTAATTGAGAAATTAGAACAGTAGAAAATTAGTTTGCAACGAAAATTGCTTAAAACGTTGAGGTTTTAATGGTTAGACACATTTAATGACTTTGAACTCTTTAAAGTTAAAAACTAAATAATAAATTAATTAAATACCAAACTCAATTTTACATATTTCACGTGTTAGTTTTTATATTTTAATTGAATTTTTTTAAGTCAAAAACTTAATAGAATGTAGGTAAAAACAATAGAAACATTTCAGAATATTATTTATTCTCCAGGACCTTCAAAATCACCATTATCCTAGTAGGTTGTGTTGTGATTGGTTGGCCAAGTAGACTTAAGTAAAGTTCACAATTCTGATATGAACAATAAATTTAGTTTCGACAGCAAAAATAAGAAATTTGACCAATAAAACCCGTAAATTATGCAATTTGAAAATATTAATTAATTATGAAACTGGGGTTTTCTGAATGAACCATGGTTTATTTCCACAACAGTGGTAAAACCAGATTTTGCATTATATAATTTATGACATATTTTTGCAAAACACCAACTGAAACCCACATAACTCCAATCATAACCTCAATTCTCTTTCTTTCAGTTAAAATTGTATCAATAATTTAAGCATTATTCATTTAATTTAATTTTAAACTGCTTTAAACCATAAGTGACACTTATGTCAATATACTTAAGCCATATTACGAAACACTGACACACAACAGAAACCAAGAAACTATTGGAATTGTTCATGCCGGTCATGTTGGTCACGTTGCAACCAACCATTCTTTCTTTACTCGACCGGTGTCCACGTTAACCAGCATGTGCCAATCCTCAACGTGGAGTCGGCATACTTAGCTTAGCTCACATAGCTCACTTGAACAAGTCTTGACTTAAACCGCCAGTATTGCTTTCCATTGCGATTGCAAGCCATCGACGTTTGGACTTTTATTACGCGTTTTACGCGTTCATTACGTCGCCGGGTGCCATAGCGTTAGCAACATTGCTCGGTGTTTGTTTGCTTGGAACAAAAACGTGTTAAGCACAAACAGAAATACGCAGAGAACAATTAATTACAGAAGTTTTGCATGTGATAAAGTGTGTATCTGATTGATGAAAGTAAATGTTCTCGAGTTACACAAGTCGTTCAAGGATTATTGCATAGTTAATTGCTTGATTTGTGCGCGGTAATAATAAAATATCAATGTAATGTGAAAACGGGAGCAAAGTGCAACAAACACTATGATCAAGGGTAAACTAAGAGTGGCTTGTTGGGTGTGACAACTTACAGAATAGAAGGTAAAGTTTATTTATAAAAAATAACATTGAATTAAGTTAGTAAGGACATTAAAAAATGATCTTGACGAGTGCTCACATTAAAATAATTATTTTCACAAGTAGTTTTATTTAATGTTGTTGGTAATTTTTTAAATTTTGTTGATAGAAACATAAATTAGTTGAGCTCTTGAATTTTTCAAACTAAATTCACATAGTAAATTACCATTGTTCTCTTCATGTTAATTAACTTTTACTTTTACTGTTCATATATGACTCTTGTGCAAAAATATTAGTTAAGTCCCGTGACCAATAGATGGAGGTACTTGTTAAAACCAAAATCAAAATTTCTACTATTCAAAAATTGTAGACTTTTTACTACTCAAAGCTTTTAACATAGCAAACATTTTCAAAGCGATTGCATATTTTTCTCTTTTCTAATTTCCATTTAACATTTTCTACTTTTAATAGCATTCGACTCTTTACACATAAAATACAGTAAGCAATTGCACGTAACTAATTGCGAGTCTTACGAGCGCCTTTAATGGAAGTCGATTATAATTGATATTTTCGATGAGACCGAATCCGATTCGAATTCGAACTCGACTTTAACGCAAACAGACGGCCAACATGAAGGAAAGTTGTTACTTAATGTTTACTTGCATTACATAAATGCATGTCGCATTGAGGCAAATTACACCGGCGTTGCATGCGCAAATTGCATTTGACAACGACCACCAACCACAGATAACCACTGATGATGTGCAGCATATGGAAAACATTATAGCAATTTGAGTGATTTGACGAGTGATGACTTGTTAAATGATTGCAACGACTTTTGTGCATATCTAGTACTTACTACAATCGCTCACATAGTAATTTACGTATGTCGCTGATGCAGAAATGGAGAAAATATGAAATTGTATGTGAAAATTATAGTCATCTGTTATAAATATCAGTTAGAAATTAGTTTAAGTCATAAAATGTTGAATTGAATTGAACGAAAATGTTTTCCTGAGTTATATTATCGGTTTAATTGAATTTTCTGTTAAGTACTCACTAGTTATGTACTAAAATTTTAAGATGATGTACTTACAATCAGTGTAGACAACCCACATGTCATTTCATTTCATTTACATAACATGTTAGGCTATTTTAGAACGTTTCAAATAAATAAGCAAAATTTACAATTTTTTAAGCTTATAAATTTATTAAAATTGTTTTTGACGTTATGAGTATTAAATTTATTTGGAAATGAAAACTTTCATTAAATTACTATAGTCAGTACACCAATAAATAAATCATCGAGTACAATCTGGTGAATAAAATGATTAAATAATTGCAATTTTGTGTGATGTGTAGATTTCGTGGGAGATCTTTGCGGATCTTAACATTTCGTAATGTTGTTACTTCAATCTTAAACCAAAACTTTAAAAAGTTCGTGATTTACCATCACTATTGCTATAATCCCGTTTAGATTTTATTAAATAAATCAAAGTGTACTTACTCATCTTTTGATGATGTTACATCATTGCAACACGTTTCATTTTGTTGTACTGTTATATTCAATAAATTAAATGTTATTAACTTTTGAATCTATTAATTGCAATATTTAGTTAACACAACACGATTATTTCTTCTTTAAAGAAAACTAAAAAAACAATTGACTTGTAAAACATCCAGAATGTTCTACAATACAAAAAATCAAGTGTGCGTTGCGTTGGTAGTGTTTGGTCGAAAACAAAAACAAAAAAACAAAATTATTTTCTTCGCGAATTTTATGAAGTGTGCCATGTTTTCCAATACGCATAATACACATTGTGATAATTTAAAAAATCTTATAGCCAAATATTTGTGTTGTTTTTTGTTCAATTACGACGTTATGTAAATTGAGTTTCCAGTTTTAAGCTTGGTGGTATTGTTGGTATTTATGGTGTTAGCATTTCAGTAGCACGTACAAATTGTTAAGCCAACATTGCGTTTAATAGAGATCGAAAGTAATAAATGTAATAAGACATTGAACGGTGCGCGGTGTATTGATGGAGCGTTAAAGTGAAAACGACCAATGTTGGAAGACAAAAACTGCCGACCGAAATAAGACAACTAATGTCTAAACAGGCGTTGAAACTGTTTATTAACCAAATGTTGCAACCACGTAACTAACCAACTATATCAACTATATCAAGAGATACTTACTAACCAAATAGTTAATACGCTTAATACGACTGATCAAATTGTTTGAATAAATTGGAACGAAATGAGATAATGAGACAGCGAACTTGTCTTAAAGTTAAACTAAATTTAGTGAGTATACACCAGTCCACATTCCTTATATATTAAAGTAAGTTTAATTATATCATTAGAAGCTTAAAAAAACGCTGTAAACTTTTTAAATTGCATTTAAATTTTTTTATTTTACTGTTTTAATATAGGCAACTTAATTTACATTAAATGATTAATTTGATAAATTTGGTTTTAAAATATTTATATTTATTCAACCGAATTATTAAAACTTTTAATTAGTTTTTTAATTATATTGTTAATTTGTTCATAAACTAGTTTGGTAATAAATAAATCATAAATGTTTGTAGTTTAAATGTGGAAGCATTTACTGTTTATGGTGTTCTGTTAATTTAAAAGAAAGTCGATTAATTATTCATATCGAAATTCTAGCATTCCAGTGTGAAATTTTATTTTCCTACCTTGTGCAATTTAATTTGCATATATTTATTATAACAATGTTATAACTTATAACTTATAACATTTAATGTAACAAATTTTGTTTTGTCTAAATTATTCTAATTCAACTTCACTCAGTTAGTTAATAATTAAAATTAATTTGTTATTAATTAATCATTGTGTTTTTAGGATATGACACGGACTTTCAATCGTACGTTGTTGTTTTTGTTGGTGGTAACAACACTGGTTGCCATTTCGGTGCAGTTTTCTGATGATGTCGTCGCTGAAGATGAGCCAACAAACGATGATGGAGAAATATCAAAGGTTCGATTACGTTTTGACCTCTTGCCTATTACTATTACTTAGGAATTTAATTTATTGTTAGTTAAACATTGGCGTTTATAGTTTCAGAAGTTAAGTTACATGTTATCTAATTTTCTCAATATTTTGAATAGAATTTATGGATATTTATGCGTTTTATGCGTTGTATGCGTTATTTTAATAATAAGTATATAGATATATATGGGTAGGAACATTATGGTGTGGTATAAAATATATAATTATGTTTGTTTTGGGTAAAATGTCGCCATAAATAATTAAGATTACAAACAGCGTGTCGGCAACATTTGTCGTTTCCTCATGACTTCGTAATATTGTAACATAACTTGTGAAGTTATTCATCATTACTGTTATTATTAATACATATATTATATTATTACTACAATGTAATGTATTCTATTAAATGTTATGTGTTATATTATATCACAACCTGACATTTTCTGGGTGTTTGTGATCGTATAGTGTTGAATATTTTGCGTTGTTTTAATGAAGTCTCTTTAAAGTGTTTTTTATAAAACATTCTATTGTTTTTTAGTTTAGTAATGTAAATAATCAACATGTATTTATACTTTTTGTTGATTTTATGGGTTTAATGAACTTAAAAATTTAGAATTTTATATTAATTTACATTTATTCCATTCAATTTGTCTTGACAATCTTCTCTGTTTTTCTGTTTTAAAGAGACTTAATGACTTAAGTGACTGTAACTATGAAAATAATAGTAATTCATCGAGTTATTGCTAATTCCAATAATCAAAGGAAAGTTTATTTTCATCGTTATTCATCATTATGCATTGTTGTACTTCAATGCGACATCAATAATCGTTATTCTATGAAAAGCCATTCCATTGTATGTGAATACAAAGTGCTTTTACGAGAGAAGACAATTTTCATTTTCTTTAAACTTCTCCTATTCTCGTCATGAACATTCTAGCGATGTTGTAGGAAAACAGTATAAAAATTTGTTCAATCTAAACGATTAAACAACTATCTTTAGAATATAAATTTATGAATTCTAGAAGTAGATGTGGATGTAGATGTAGCTACCTATGTGAAGTTAGCCACGGATTTCAGGTAGCTCAGCTATTTATTTCTCTATAAGAATAAATACATGGGAGAGTCACTAAAAGTCAAATAACTTCTAAACTAAATAATTGCTTCATCTATCCTGGTACGCAGGGATACCTTAGCTCATTACCTATCAAATGGTAAAATAAAAATTAAAGAAAAAAGGGTGTTAAGAGCCGAAAATTAAGATATTAATTTTATGTCAAGTCATAATATTCAAGATGACTTACGACTATAAACTATATAAGTATAAGTATGTAGCAAGTGTGT
>JARJDS010040776.1:0-25272 GCA_030264155.1 Atheta pasadenae | reverse complement strand
TTTTTTATTTTTTATACCTTATAATCATGATGATAATATGAGCAAGTAATTATTTTTCATGCATGATGAATTATTGTCACGATTAAAATTTAAATTGCTAGAATTTATTAAATTGACTAAAATTTATTGCATGAATGTTGCCCTCTAATTATGTTTGTTGTTGTTATGATTCGACACAAGTTTGAAATTGCGTCATAATCAATTTCTGGGTTAATTTAAATATTTCATTGAAATGTTTATTGAAATTAAACATGGCGTTAAAAGGTATGCAACTAGTTATACGCTCGTTGGACGTTGTTGCATAACGTCAATTGGAGATTTAAACTTTGGTTGCCTTTTTAATAAGTTTACCAGTTTATTGTTAATAAAAATTATATGTGTTTTATTTAAATTCCATTAAATTGTAAGTTTTTCAAATTATTTAGAAGTCAAATTTCAAAAAAGTCATCAAATTGTTATTATTATTTGAATATTCCAGAATTTCGATTTTAGAGATTAGAATAATTAAAAGTTTTAGTAATTATGAGTTTTTAAATTTTATTAACTGTATTTCTTATAACTTTTAGACCAAAAACTTTGTTAAATTTTTATTAAGTTTTTTGACATTTGACAGCTTCAGAATTTAAATTTTTTTTGACATAAAAGTGAGTTAATACAACAGTTGGTGAAAGTTTACCTTTAATTTTGTTTATTTAAAACTAGCAGATCCCGATTCTTCATTTTAAATTCAGTTAATTTCTACGTTTGTGCTTGAGTTTTGTTAATTAATTAAAGAACAATTAAAACAATGGAAGACGTTCCGAAAATTTCATGACTATCGGTTTAGCCGTTTCGGAGCTTATACTTACAATACATGCTTCCATTATTATTTATTTAAAATTAGAGGTATTATGCAAAAGTAGTTCCACTCAAATTAATTGATTCATGCTTTGAATAACTGATGTGATTTTAGGTAATGAAACAGACACGCAAAGCGCACAGCCGCTTGTTGTTGATCAAAACTGAATAAAGAAATTGTACAAATAAACATTTGGGACAACAACAAAACTGTTTTACACATCGAACAGCGTTACGCAGCCAGCTTATGGCAAGAAATCCGATCCGCGTTGCCATACTTGGTCAAACTTTAATCTCGCGCAAAGAAATCATGCCCAAGATGGAAGAGGCCGTCCATGGCCCACAAAAAATCAAACAGGATACCGACTGGTACCAACCAACTATGTTTTAGTACCAAAAAGAAACGATTCTTTTGATTGATTTCTCGATCCTAAAAGTTTTCGCAAAAAAGTTTTATTCTAGTGCCAAACGCGACCGCCTGCGATTTGTAAAAGTTTTTATTCTAGGTGCGAAATCGAACAAATTAGAACAATATAATCCGTTGGACGGTGACGTCACGACAAACACCCACCTGGTGTCTCACGCTAAGTTACTTTGCGAGTTAGCGAGATCCATCTTTGGGCAGCGTGCGGACCAGCAGGCTTAAGAATTAAGAATCATGGACTTTCAATCTGTTTCTCGAACTTTGCGGGTTTCGATTGTTTGTGTTGGGGAAAATGATAGGAAATGTTAAGCAGGAGGTGCTAAGTGTTTGAAAAAGCGCAACAGGTTGTTATGTGTTTGGACTTGGATGACCGTCGTCGGCTGACGTCACCTGCGAGCTGCGGGGGCACGAGCCGCCGGTCCAGCAGCCCCACGCGTGTTTTTAGCACGTACGCGCGCGGATTCATTCAGTCGGCGAACGGCCGCTTTTCGATATCGACGAGTCCGGGTGCTGATTCGATTTATTACGAATTAAGATTGTGAATTTTTTATTTTCGAACAAAATTAGAAGTTTGGGAGATTTATTAAAACAGTTGACAGTTTTTATCGAGCTTTGTGAACGATCATCGAACGAGGTAAGTTTTAAATTCAAAACAAAACTTTTTCAAACTTTTTTATTTTATTTAAAAAAAAGTACTATCAATAAAATTTTTAGAGTGAACATTTTTGTAAAGTTTAGTAAAGTTTGTAACAATTTCCACGATTTTGTAAAGCGCTTAACCGTAACGTACAAATCAAACAAGTAAACAATTGAATAACGTTATTTAACATTTGTAATAATACAAAATGATATTTTTAAGTATGACATTTCGCATCACGGTTATTTAACTGACGTGCAAATCTAATAAACAATATGCATTGGTTGACATGATTCTAGTGCATTATTCAAAATAAATAGATGACATCATAAGTTGCAAAGTGTACCACAATACCGTTGGTGTGTGTGGTGTACGTTGATTAATAAATAACCATATTAGTACGTGATTTATACGAATTTTATAACTCACTTAGCACCAAACAATCAACGACGCGCGGTGTTATTAGACCGCGGGTCGGCCGCGAAAATCAAAACACGCAACACCTACACCTGTTATTAACTGCTCAACGTTGTCATTATTGTCATGATTATGCAATCGGTTTAAAGTAAAACAAATCAGTATTGTTGCGCTTAAATTGAAGCACAAGTTTGGCATGTTAAGTATGATTCGACGCACCAGAATCGGATATTACTGGAACTGGAAGTTCAAACCATTCATTCATTCCTATCCGATTTTGTCAATGCACCCACGCCTTTCAACCGCTACCGACAATTAAATCACATTTGAATAAAAACACACGTGTCAGTTAATAAGTTAATATAATCGTTAGACAGTCCAGATCATTCCATTTTCAATGTCGCTTATTTTTAAATTTTTACAACCGCCTACGATTTTGCTGCTTTGGTTTGTTGCAACCTAACAGCGAGTTTTAATTGTTGGGTTATTTCTAACAATTGAATTTGTTTTTATTTCTTTGGACAATTGTACAATTGAAAAACGAAATAGTCATGCATGCAAATTTTTGTTTTTGATGATGGACCGTGGTGTTTATTACATTGCGTGTGGTGCCGCCTCCAGCAAGACGAGGTGGCCGAGTGGTTAAGGCGTTGGACTGCTAATCCAATGGGCTCTGCCCGCGTGGGTTCGAATCCCATCCTCGTCGGAACGTTGGTTTTACCTTAACTATTTCGTGTTTATATTTTCGGTTTTATTGTCTTTTGGTTTATGGATGCTCAAATTCCCACAAATTCATTATGTGCGAATTGGATTTTTTTTGCGAATGAGTTAATGATGGACCATATGGTCGCGTTCCGTTTTTGCCTTGCCTTACCTTGCCGCACATAAGTATCGCTTAATCATACCGCATACATCATACCTCTATATTGTTTGTTTGTTTTTTTTCTTAATCATACAAATAATCGCGAGGAGCAATTCGGTTTGAGAATTGCGTCGCTTGATGCACATGTGTGCGGTGTATGACTATGAACGGTCGGAGGACGTCTTGTTCGTAAGACTCGTATTACCCTAGATAACCATATATGGTACCAATGTGCCATTTATGGTCGTTATTTGTACGTTCGCACGACGCCACGCAATATTCATGGTCCTTACACGTTTAATGCGAGACCTTATTGCAGATTATTACGTAAAAGTATTTTCACTTTTTTGTACTTGTTTGTCGCGTCGCGTTTTGCACAAATACTGTTTTGATGTATTGACACTAAATGTGTGCCTTTTTTTGCAGAGAAAGGAGGTCAATCATGGCGTCCCAGACGTGCGACGTCACTAAGATACAGGACGAAGATGTCCTCAGGCGTATGGTATGTCTATTCCTATAACTAGACACACCTAATGATCATTTCCTAGTTTTCTTTTTTTGATTTCCTGGTTAACCATTTTGACTTTAGAATAATAATTAGTTTTTACTAAACTTTTTTTACTTACCTACTACTAATGTACTAAGGTGGGATTTTGTATCATTTGCAGTGGCAGGAAACTGATGACTTCAGTAAAAAGAAGCAAATTCGTGCTCATATGTATAAAGTGCGCGAACAAAGATTAAAAGAATTTTATACAACCGGGGAAGTAGCAAGGGATATCCAAACTACCTCCACGATAACAACCAAGAACAGTAGTTCTAAACAATCCGAAAATACCCATCATGCTGACTCCTTAATGGACCATAGCTTCCAATCTTTAAAATCAAAAGAAATTCGAGATTCGGAAAGTCCAACTAAAGATCTTGCCTTTTCGCGTTCTACCGTTCATTCCGATCGTGGATGGAACGTTCAAGAAACCAAGGAGTGCAGTAAAGATGGTAAAACACAGAGCGTTACAAATGTTGCTACTACTGAAGGATCTAAGAAGATAGATGGTGGGGTTGCTAACTACGCTGCTAAAAATGAATCAAAAGCAACGGTGTATCAAGATGGGGACGATAATAATTTCAAAAAAGCTGTAGGAACTTCAAATACTAGTGTTCTCAAGCAGGAGGCTCATGGTAGTGATGGTAATTCTAGCTTTAAGTCTACTAGCACTTCCAGCGCTACGTCTTCCCGATATGTTAGTGAGCAAAAGAAATCTTCTACTCAGGGATATGTACCAGATTCTGTGCGAAATGATCCAAACACTAAGGTGTACACCGAAACGAAAACCCTTCCTGATGGTACCAAGGTTACCACGACCAGGTATGAAACTACTGGGAGTTGCACTAAAACTTCAGGCACTCAACAGAGTAGTTCTGTGGTTAAAAGTTCAACTCAAAGTTCTACTCAAAGCTCGACTTCTAATCAAAGACGTGAAAGCCATGATTCCCAACGTGAAATCCAACAGCGTGAAATACAACAAAGACGGGACAGTCAACAACGTGAGATTGCAACTACTAAACATGAACAACAGAATGTTGATCAACGCCAGAATGTTAAGGAATCTACCCAGAATATTAAAAATATCCGTAATGAGCATACTGAACGTCATCAAAATGTGGAGAATATTCAAAACATCCAAAAAAGTACAGTTCATAATGAACACCAGGAACGTCGTGTTCAGGAATCGGAAAATCGCGAACAACGCCAAGAGAAACGGACTATGATTGAGGATAGGTCTACAAAAGAAACATCTGTTCCAAAAATGGACAACGTCCAAACAATTACAACGACGACCACCACCACGACCAACAAAACCTTGGGTAAACCATGTGAGCAAATAATAGATTCACGTCGTTCGTCGGTCCAAACTGCCGTGGAACGTGATTCATCAGTGAATGTTATTAATACAAATAATACTGAGAAAGTTCACACTGAAAAACATATCACAACTGCAACTCATTCAACCAACTACGCACTTGACAATCAGCGTGTTAGCGTTGACATCAGTCCAACTCATGATGCATTTGCTCGTAGTCTTCGTAGCGTTACCCCTGAACGCGATCGCAGGACTCAATCTTTCCGCCATCCAAGTCCGGATAAAAAATATAGGATTACTACCGAGAAAAGAGGTTCCCAGCAGTATGGAAGTAATGAAACTATCACTAAGTCTGTTCATACAGAGTATGATAGACGCGGCTCGTCTCCTAAGGCCAAACCTAATGATAAGGTACTCCGTCGTACTGACACATACGAGGAGCGTGTTCGCCAGATTCTTGGTATTTCAGAGAAAAAGAAAACTAAACCAGATAAAGATGTAAGTGATATTATTGCTTCGGATCGTAATGCTAACCGAAAGCCATCATTGCCTGATGTTGCTAGGAGGACCAGTAAGAGTCCAGAAAAAAAGATTCAGGAGTATCCCGCGCAGAAACGTACCAGTATTTCCCAACCTGATAGAAAGAGTTCTTTAAAGAGTCCGGAAAAGGATATTGCCCCACAGACTAATTGGTTACCATCTGCTCCGCGTCAAACTCCAGAAAGAAAGACACCGGATAGAGTTACGTTTTCTCCAGGGAAAGGTACAGCAACTGCTAAGGAAATCAGAAAGTATCATGGTGGTAGAAGAACTTGTTCACCAGCTATTGATTTGGAGATTGTTACTGTACGTACCGATAAAAGGAAATCCACATCCCCTTGTAGTGATGATTTGATCCCACGCGCATTTACTACAGCTAAGAATGGTCAGGTGTATACTGTTGATTTTATTAACGTTGAAAAGGAGGTGTCTTTGCATCAACGAGCCAGTCCGGAACGATCAAGCCCAGCTCGTACAACCCCACGTGCAAGTCCACAACGGGATACTTCTCCTAAGAAAACTACTGATGCTTTATTGAAAGACGAGGTACAAACAAAGAGAACTGATTACAAGGAAATCCAGAAAACTGAGGACGAATTGATGAAATCTAATGTGAAACATTTAAAGGGTAAGCAGATAGACGAAGTAGATGAACCGCTTTTTACTAAGAAATTTATGTATAAATTAGGGAAAGATGAAGAAGATAAGCTCGCCGCTGATAGACGCAGCAAGTCACAGTCGCCAAGTCGCTTCGTAGAGACAGATATCATCATTGAAGAAACAGAAACTACTAAAAGCAAGTCTGTTAAGAAAGATTTAAGTCATGATGAGTTAAAAGATAAACAAAAGAAGCAGACTTCATCTTCAACAACTACCAGTACTACTCCAGTAGGAAAGAAAGCTCCAAATAAAAAGAACTGTACTACAAACCTAGTTACGCAAGTCATCAATTTGGAAGCAACCCCAAAAACATCTGGTAATAAGATGAGCAAACCGAAAGTACGTGCTGAGGAACCTCCGAAATGTATTTCAACAAAAAGCATTATCATCAACGAAGCGGTTGCTGAACAACGTGAAATCATTGTTGACCTTAAGCGTTCCAAGTCATCTAGAGAAGATTCCCCTGAAAAGGTCTGGCCTGTTCAGACCGAGGAAGATTCTGGAATCCCGCGTTATCCGGATCAAATTCAAGAACCAGAAGACACTCGTCGTAATACTTCAAGGAAAACAAAAGTCAATGATATTATTATTGATGAAGATGAACGAATTGAAGAATTCAATCGAATTACAGAATTGGTTGATACTGAAATCACTGACGTTGATAGAGTAGCTGAAACTGATGAGTGTCTATTGACTGTCAATGAGAAGGTTAATAAATTCCAACATACTAAGGATAGTTCTAGAAAATCTAAAGGACCTGCTCCTAAAGTATCACGTCCGGAATTAATTGTTGATGAAAAACTACGTAGCGATGATTGTTTATTGAGTGTCTCCGACAAAGTCCATAAATTCAAGACCACAGCTGATCAGTTGAAAGCTGATGCTATTCCGGATCGTCCAAAGTCTCCTAGATGTCAGTATACTGCTACCAGTAAGGATACAACTAGAGATGTTGTGCAGGAAAGACGTAAGTCAATTGTAAGTGAAGAAATGAAGAATGATGAATGTTTATTGAGTGTATCGGAAAAGGTGATCAAGTTTGTTGATACAGCTGAGTCTTTACAAAAAATACCAGAAGTATCTTTGAGTGATATCAGCCCAAAATCAAAAAAGAAACCTGTTTCGGTACCACTTGAAGAGACTCCAAAATCAACCAAGAAAGTTTACTTAAGTTCGGTTGGAAAGTTACGTAGTTCGGAAAGTATTAAAAAAGCTAAGGTTCTGTTTGAAACTGCTGATACTTCAAGAACGACTAATTTGAAATCGAGATCTGTTAAGGAAACTACCCAAGTACACCAACAAGATAAGTCACATTTGGATAATGTGCGTAAGACTCTTACTTATGAAGATGAAAATGTTCCTGGGTACATGAAGCAACTTGATAGGTCTTTAAGAATCACAAGTCCTCACAGGGAATCTGTTTTAGAACTTGAGGAGATCTCCAAAGGCCATGTGACAACTCTCCATGAAGAGTCTGAGAAAGAACATCAGACTAAATTTGGAGTTACTTTAAAACGGACCGATTCTGGTAAAAACAATATGGTAGAACGTAAAGAAATTACAACTGTTGAGGTAAACGGAACCAAGAAAGAAATAGAAGATGTGTTCGATCTTGAGATTTTGGAGACTATGCTAGAAACCGTTACCAATTACGATGTAAGACGTAGAATTCGAGGTCAAATCAGAATTGTGAAGAAAATGATTAGTGAAAATAAAATCATTACTAATGGTATTAATGCACCTAAAAGGCGTGCTTCAGCTGAGAAAAACGTATCGGTTTCGGAAACCTGCAAAGTGACTAAAAGGGTTACTACTACTACATCTAGAGATGAAGATAAAGTTGATGAAAATATATTGAAACGTCCTAGTGTTTTGCGTCACAATAGAACACCCGATAAAGTTGGTTTCAAGCCTTTTAGACGTAGTCCTGAAAGACAATTAGATTCTAGAATCAAAAAAGATGATCGCCCTGATTGGGCTAAAGAACGGATCTTGAAGAAAGCAAGCGAGAGGGTACCAGTAACGAAGAAATTTACTACGACTTCTACAACTGTTCGTAAGGAAGTTAAGAAAGAACGTAGTCCTAGTAAGGATGCAACAGATGCCATTACTTCATGTTATGGGATTGGACCTACGGATGAGAATGGTATGCCCTTGTTTGGATTGAAAGCTTTGAGGGCTCATAACAAAACTAAAGTCCAAGGACAGGTCACCAAGAGTACTTTTTATTCAGAAAATGGTAAAGAACCAGTTGGGGAAATTACTGTGACTAAGTATGCTGGTGATCCAACGAATGGGATTCAGACGAAGACCACCACCCAACGAGTTGGTACGGGTACCAGGAAAACTGTTACAAACACCGGACGGACCGTCGATAAAAAGGTAGACGAACGAACGAAAGTAGCCCGAAGAAACTCCGTAAAGGAGATCACACAAAAATTCATCGATAATAGCAGTAAGTCAGTTTGATAGTTTTAGCAGGAAGAATACCAGGAATCTGGTATTGTTGTTTCGTATACTTTGAAACTAAATTGTTTTCGTTTGTAGGTGAATCTAACACCTCCGAACGGAAGAACTCGTACAAAGCGGGTTTGATTCTGCGTACGTCAAGCTTCAAAGAAAGGAAATCAAGCAGCAGGGAGAGCACCCCTGAACCTAGGAAGCAAACTAACTCTGGCAGCTTTCTTACTAACACCAGCAAAGTTACAGGTATACAAGATGTTATCACCAGGATGAAGACCGAAGAACATGTGGAGGGTGATACCACTGAAGATGCCGAGGCCCGTCAATTGCTAAACAAGTTCCTGGGCTCCCAGGTGATCCTCGCCGGCATGGAGGGAGGCTCCACCACGCGTAGCGTGGCGAAGAGCGCCTCCGCCTCGTCCACGACGACGGGGAGCAAGCGCATGACGAAGGTGACCACAACCGTAACGGCAAGTATGCGCGGCGAACGCACTCGCTGCGCTTTTTATTTTTTACCGAATTCCGCGCGCGTCGGCTCGAGCCAGCCAGCTCGTAGTCGCAGCAGCCGATCGGCAGAGTTGGCCGTTTTGAACAGTATCTAAATTTGTCGACGACGCTGACGTCAGTCGCGGACGTTCCGCGCCCCATCGAGCCCATCGCGCCCGCTTCCACAGTGCACTGTGCACCGCTAGTACCGCATGTACGCACCGTTTGCCAGTTTACACGAATTCTAAGCAACGAGTTGAGTGCGCACCACCACGTTAGTGTTCGCATCCCGCTTGGATTTACTAGGAAGCCGTCGCGCTTGAAGGTAATTTATTACGCACTAAGTACCTAAGCCCTTGTTGTCGTTCTTTCGACGGCACAAAGCTGGGAAAAGTACAATAGGATATTGAAAATTTGAATTCAAACAGAACCGCGCGTCGAAGCGATTTGTACTCGTAGATGTAGATTTAAAAACGCAACCGACTCACCGAGTTGCTCAAGCTGCGTGCGCGCCGCGATTAATTAATTATGTGATTAGATGAAATGCGCTCGATGACCGTTCAATTTTATTTAACTTTGCAATCAGTTCGTGACGACTCATGGCGAATAAGGTGATGTACAAGATGCGCGCGTGCGGCGCGAGTTGCGCGCGTTCTTCTTTCGACTTCGAACCCAAATAAGGCGTTTGGCACGTAAACTACGCATCGGAGTAGAGACTACGTGTGTGGAAATATCTGAACACGCAACTGACCAGAAAATTAGTTTGAATGTTTAAAATTAAGTATCATTTCTTACATTTGATTTACACAGATTAACTTTTTGAAAAGTTCTAAAAAAACGTCATGCATGCAATGATCTTCTCTCACGTATGAACCATTAAAGATTTTAACTACATGTTTTTCGACTTTACCCTTTTGTGTTTGCTCCATATTTCCGCGACGTAGTGCGTTGCAGTGAACGTGGCACAGTCGGAAACGTTTGCCACGCAAATAGAATTCGCTTTTGGAAAAACAAACAAAAATTATAAATAGGCCAAACAATGCTAATACTATGTAGCAGAAAACGCATTCGCGTTTACATTCCCGGCGCGTGCATCCATAAAGTACTTTAGTCGATTTCCTAAAGTGTAATTTCAGATGAATTAAAGACTTAGTATTATTCAAACAATTGGGAAATTTGACGATTGAGTTTTATCTAGATACGTGCGCGTTTTGCGACACGCAGAAACAGCGTTTAGACGGCCCGGCTATTTTCATCTTCAATGTCAACGCGCGTTCGATAATATCTCCGTTTTTAGACATTCGCAAATCTTTGCTGGCTGTTCCCGAAATGTTGTTAATTATATAATGGCGGTCGCGACGGTCGACGGCGAACATCTTGCGTCCGAAATGCGGATGCGTTTTGCAATGGTCAGTTGTACGCCATGCGAATTGTTCTTGCATACCTGCGGCGCTCCGCTATCGTTAAATCATCGCGCGGAAAATATAAATAAATAAGTTGTGCATACGGCGCGAGAGCGCACACAGTACGCACACATGGTGGGCACGGTGGCGTCGCGACGTCGACCGGTGTGCGCCGCTTACGAGTCGCCTATTTTGGTAGCACTTGACTTGGTCGATTGCCACGTAAAAATTTCGTATACACAACGACGGAGAGCATATGCGTTGAAAATGTATCTTTTTTACACCAATATTCCGCCGATCAAGGGAAAATTGGCCAACGCGCTCATGCTCGATTTCAATTTCCCACACAGGTCAATGGTGCTATTACTTATGACCACTTCGTTTTTTATTAAACGCCGTTTTTGTTTTGTAGGAAAACGGAGTGCCTAAAACAAACACCAGAACGTTTACGCATCCAATTACGCAAGAAGTGTTGGACACCATTTGGAACGAGCAGACGTTACGTCTTTTGGTATGAACGTTCAATTTATTATTATCGCGCCGGTGTCATTGAAATTGTTTTCAGCTGGAGCAAAGCACCGAATACGAAGAACGTCGTATTATCAGACTCAGATTAAAACAAGTTATGGCCGAAAAAGAAGGTATGTTAATCATCACTTGCGGTAGAGTACCTTGACATTGACTGTTCCATTCTATTGTTGCAGCATGCTCTGAGTACATGGAAAAGACGCTGGAGGAGTCACAATCCCAAGGCGGCAACGTACACGGTGAGTCTTTACTGTTACCTCTTCTTCAAAGTGCGCTCGAAGCGCCGGAATTCGAGCAAACCGCTGACTCGGGTACCGAGTCTGGCGAGGATTTACGTTCCGGGTTGATACTCGAAGTACAGAACGCGTTGGAGAAACTCTCGGCCTGCTTGTGTAGCGATTCGTCGGACATCAGTCTTGAGCGTCGCAATTCGTTGCTGCAACTTGTGTCAAAATTGCAAACAAACCTGGTGGTACCTTCCCAGGCGCAAAGCAGCGATTCGGAAAGAGCGGGTGCGAGTCAGGAAAGACGGTTGAGTGGGGGTAGGTTTGCCCGTCGGCAACAGCGTCAGAGACACGGTCGTCATACAGTGGGTGTAACGAGCGAAGAACTGGAGGATGCAAGACGTCTTATGGAAGAGTTTGTACTGAGTAGTAGCCAGGACAATGTTCCTGCGCTTCAGGACAAATTTGAAGACAAACCAGTTTTTGGGCCTATTAAAGTGAACCAGGGAGGGGTCAAAAACGCGTTACCGAAACCGTTTACTAACAGCGCCAATACTTCTGGTACGTCTTCTAGCGTTCAAACACCTAGTAACGAAAGTGTAGAAAACGAAAGGTTACCAGAGTTACCTCCCGCGTTACATGACGATGAAATCTGTCTAGTACCAGATAGTGATCGGTATTGCTACAAACAATCAATGTCATTTGATCAAATGCCTGGTGAACCTAAACCCAAGTTACAACAAACACACTCTTTGGATGAGCAGAATATTGATTTATTAAATGCAGTACAACTTGCGGTGGTCCTTAAATGCCAACCGGAACACCTCGCGCATGAAAGCGAAACCGATGATGATACCTTAAAACCTTCGACTAGTCCATACCGTCAACCAAATGACCTTAAAGATGGTGATACTGTGATCCTTTATGATCAAGGAATTTATCCACCTCCTGCACAACAATTACAACAAATTCCTGAACCACCAGTTCAAAGTATCCTTCCACCTACCTTTGAAGAACCGGTTATCCTCCAAACTAATCCTATCTACGCACAAGACGTAGAAAAGTCCAACCGATTCAATGCGAAAAAATCTCGCATGAAACGCGCTAATACTATTGATATACCCAAACCATCAAACTACTATTACGAAGATCCTGATAGTGATGGTGATCTTACCGAGCCAGAATCAACGCGTAGAAGTAACTATCTAGCACTTAGGGGGCCAATCAGGGTAGGTAATAAGGGGGGAAAAGGCACAACTCAAACAAAAGTTCCAACATTCGAACCAAAAACGGAATCAGACAAAAAGTTTCTTGCTTTTATTAATCGTCAAAATTCAAATGCAGGTGTGAATAACAAAATATCATTGTGGGACAAAGCGGCACAAGCTCAAACACCGACGGTTGAACCTTCGGGAGGCACGAATTGGACTAGAAAGTTCGGGAATATCAAAACTAATTTCGAACGTGTTTCAGTAGATAACCAACAGCCTGGTGTTTTTCCGGTACAAAACAAAAATCCTGCTAGGAATTTCTGGAAAAGTACAGAGAAATTACCGACTGTTGATCCTGGCCGGCATCCAAACACGCGTCAATCTTTTGTTCCGAATTCAGTAACAAACAAAAACATTGTTTCGGGAAACTTTAAAGTCGAGCCAGCTCACAAAAACTATAAATTCGAACCGCAGCCTTTATCGGTTAATAAATTTACTCACAATCCTCACGAATCCGCTTTCAAACCTATTCATAAAACTTCCAAACCGGATGTTATTGCAAATATCAAAACGAATGACAGTACACCTGATTCTAACACACCAGAAACTCCGATGTACTTGTACAGTCCAAAGTCCTTTGAAGTGCAATCACCGGTTCATAACTCTGCTCCGTGGAACAATAAAACTGTTAACGTAATGCCACACCAGCAGAATGGCTTGGGTGAAAGGCGCGTTCTTAGTTTAGCTGCTAGCAAGTTTGAAGCTGCTAATAATATTCATGAGGAACCTAAAATTACTCCAAGGAGGTTGAGTAAAGAAAAAATCATTACCCCGGCTTCGTTGTTACATAGTAACAAACAGGAGAAGACTATTTCTTACGTACCTCCAGTTACGAATGCTGGAGGTGTCCGTAAGTTAAGTGGACAGTATAATAATATTCAATCCGAAGCTCGGCAAGAATACACATCACAATCTGATGTAAAATATAAAAGTGCATTTGCACCGGTTCCTCAAACTAGGAATCATCAAGATCAGGTACATCAGTTCCATCAACCGAAACCTTCACCGAAACCTAGCAAAACTCCTATTACGAAAAAGCATGATCCGTTTGTAAGAAACTACGTTGGATCACCTCCAGTTACTTACGAGAAGTATTCGGATCATGCTAGGAATTCACCAATTAATCATGATTTTAATAATCAGCATCACCATCAAGCGTATCAACATCAGCAACATCATCCAAAACAACCAGAACACCATCATCAACAACATAATAAACATCATCAGGAACATCATCAGCAGCACCATAATCATTCTCACCAGCAGCATCAACATCACTATCATCAATCAGCCGCTCCTAGCAAGAATCATATACAAGTTGATAACGTACCTGCAAGTTTCCATACTACTAGTCCAACAGTTCAAAGTATTCAAATGCGGCATGGTTACGGTTCTGAAGGACAAACTGGTAACCAGACATCGCGGAAATCAGATCCTATCAATCATGCTTTAGTTGATACTCAACATCAACAAGACTTTATTAGTTCTGAGCAACGGGAACATGAACCTCATGTTTATTATAATAATGTTACTTATCAATCCCCACAAAAGCCGGCTCAACGCCCGCATTATGATAGTCAAACTTCAACAGACAGTGTTCATGAATACCTTGCAGTCAGCAGTAAAGTTATGGCTAGTCCAGTATCAGGTCAAGCAGTTACTGTAACCAATAAACCCAAAAGTCGTGATGAACACGAAATGGATGCTGCTTTCAATTTGCGTAATACTCTTCAGATCAAGAGTGAAATCAAAGCAAAATCTCCAGTTGCTTCAGGTGCTAGTACTAGTGCCATATCTTCAACTTCTACTCATCAACCTAAATTTTGTGTAAATGACGAACCATTAAGTCTGGCTACTCTTGAAGTAAACTCTAAGGGTGAAAGCATTGTAACTGGAAAGTTCCAAATACCAGCACAACAACCTTCCGCTCAATTGAAGCCTGTTATTCAACACCATCAACCTCAGCAACGCACTTCACCGCATCATTTGAGCAAATCTGATTCCTGGCATCAAGTGGTGCAAAAGGAACAAGTTGCTAGAAAGCCTTCTCCTCGGGCATCACCAAATGCTCGCACGGTAATGAAGTCCAAGTCTACTCATGCACTCGCATTGCCAAAGCAGTTCGAGGCTGGCATGAGCAAGGACGAGATGCAAACGAAAAAGCGTACCATGGAAGCGTACTTTGGTCAGTCAGGGATGTCACAACCCCAACCATCATCATCTTCGCACATGACCAGGACTACCAGTAACACTTACAAACACCGTGCTGTAAATCGCACGAAGACGACTCAAAAGATTTCCACATCGACGACAGGTCTGTGTAGATCGCGCACGTTGCCTGACATTGTCTGTCCTGATATGTTAGACGAGACGAACGTCGACGAGGCGTTCGAGGATCTGTTTCAGTCCACCAGCTAACAACCTGTATCACCATCGCATGGAAGGATCGACCGCATCGAGACATTAAAACAATAAAACCGCCATTCCATTTTTTTAAACAAGTGTCGTGTTTGCATCGATTTGAATCATTGAGATATTTGACAGTGACTTTTTTGATAACTGAACGTCCGTTTTGTAGTTTGTCGTTTGCTCGATGAGTGACGATGAGATGAATAACGCATACTGAATGTGTACGTTTTTTCTTTTCTTGGTGTTCGCATTTTACTTAATGATTTGAATTACATAGTAGTTTATCGTGTTGTCTTTGAAAACGCACTCTCATTCGATCATAAATTGCACGGAATACAAAGTTGAACAAAGAAATCGAAGTTGAAAGACGCAAGCAGCAACGTGGATAGAAATTACAATTATGACGCAGCACAGTGTATTGGTGGTGCGGGGCGCACGCCAACAATGAATTGTCAATCAAGTAACTGAACTTTGTTGTTGAAATTTGTAGACGCGCGCGGGTTGTTTGTAAATTGTAAATCAATGCGAACGTCGTTGGACGTCGGCTAATGGTGAGCGACCTATCTTGACGTGTGCTTTGGTGTTTATATTACAATTTTACTTTAATATGTAATTGCGTAATTTCTATCATTTTTGGTGTGCGCACCCTGTATTTGAACTAATACGCTTGCGCCCATGGGCCAGCCACCCTTTTGATTTCTGAACACAGACTCAAACTAAGCATTTGCCCGTTTTAGTTTTGTCTTGTAATTAAAATGAGTATAAACATTTGTTTCGCTTCATTAGTTTAGCCAGCGAGAGCATGTTAACATTGTGTTTACTTGTATGCTGTTTTGCGAGGCTGCGTGATTAATCTTTGCCATAATTTCAGAGAAAATCGTCACGACCAAGTCGTTTAACGAGGGACCAATGACGCGAACTCAAGGTACATCAATTGCTTCAACAACTAATCCATTATTTCTTTAATAATTATTAAAATCCACCAAAAGCTAAGCTTATCTTTCTTAATTCAGTGACCACGCGAGTGACTCAACAACAGGTCGTCAAGAAACCCATGTCGCCATTTGCAAAGTTTCGTCAAATGGACCGGCAGAACAGCTTGAACACACCACCTAGGTAAATATTATTTTAAACACTGAATCAAATCTTAATAAGGTGGTGGTTAACGGATAATTGAGGAAAGAAGACGTTCGTACTAATACAATTTTCCGCGTGCCCTCCCTTAGCACCCCAAAGACGCCGACAAGCGGTGGTCCGATGTTTAAATTTACCGACCCGAATTTGACCCAAAGTGCTAGTACTATCAAAGAGAGATTGCTGCATTGGTGTCAAATGAAAACAAAGGAATACGATGTGAGTGCCAGTTGTGCCTTCTTGTTCGTAATAACGTGTGGGTGTGGCAATCACAAATATGTCGCTTTCTTTGTGTACAATCACAACCCTGTACTGGGCAAATAAATGATACGCCTCTTTTTGTAGAACATAAAATTGGACAACTTTTCGACATGCTGGGCCGACGGATTGGCATTCTGTGCGCTCGTACATCATTTCTTGCCCAACGCCTTTGACTACACCAAGTTAACGCCGAACAACAGACGTTACAACTTTACTTTGGCTTTCCAAGTCGCCGAGTACGTACTTTTTATTTATCATAACTTTACTGGTAGTTACCAAAGATTTTAATGAAATTTATTTTCAGGGAGAAAGCCGACATCTTCCCTCTTCTCGACGTCGACGACATGGTAGCAACTCGCCGTCCTGATTGGAAGTGTGTCTTCACCTACGTGCAGTCAATCTACAGACGCTTCAAGGATGAGGACTAAACTCATTCGGTTTGGCGTTTATTTATATCATAAAATATCTCATAAGTTTCTGTGATGTGTCGAACATACGTGTGCACCGTCAGTCAGTTGTGTCGTGTAGTTGTCTCACTTCACCTTTCTTCATACTCCGCTCGTACTTCTTTCTATCTATGTGTAATGTTGCTGTTTTCTTTTTTATATTCTTTGTTATTTACGCAATTTATCAAAAATGCGCGCATGTGCGTTTGTGTCGCTGAGCTTAATTTTGTATCTCAACTATATATGTAACTGTTGTTGCAAAGATTGAGGGTAATGTACTTTGATAGGGCTCGCTGTTACGCCTTCGAGGCAGCTTTATACTTGCTTTACATTATAAAAGAAAAAAAAATACAAAAAAATGCTTTACGATATTATGAATGTGAAATCGCGATCGATTTGTTCTTATATATATGTTTATTATATATATATATATCTATATATATTTATCTTTTATAAAAAATATATTTATCTATTAATATGTATTAACACAAAACAAAAATGTATTAATGAATAAAAGCTTTTACTACGCAATATTATTTTCATTTTTTCATAAATACGTCAACATTTTTAGATATTAATTCGGAACATTTATTTGTGCTCCTCCTTGTCCATGTGACAAATTGTTTGTTGGTGTCAGTGAAAGCGAGTGTAACATTCCTGCCAATTCCTGCTGCGATTTTAGTTCATACATTTCTTAACAGATGCCGCGCCAATGCACGTATCAACATAAATTCGGATTGTAAAAGTGTTTTGTTGTGTTTACGTTTTGAACTCTAGACTATAAGAATCGAAATGTAAATAAATATTTTTTTTACTTGCTGATTATTTTACCGGACTTTTATTTGACGTATGAGCGGTGACCATGTACAACATTAAATATTTATTCAAAGTTACGGAGAATAAAGTATAATTCATAATATGGTAGAGTGCATTTTATAATTAATTACACGTTTTTATTTTTACTTTATTAATTACCAACAAATTACTTGTTTTCTTCTGGCTTCCCAGTTAAAAATGAAACAGAAAACTACAAACAGAATTGCAAAGTTGCCCCGCGTTTGAAAACTTTACTGCGTAGGCCATTAAATATTAATTCCACAAAAAAATTTAATATAGTCACATTTATTCTATTTAAAAAAATTTAAAAAAGATGTAAAAATTATACATTTGGAAGTATTTTTTTGCTTAGTTCTTTTTCGGTTTGTGTTTTATGTTCTTTTCACTTTCAAACACTTTCACAGTGAATTATTAAAATGGAAATACCAGTTGAAAAACCATATTTTGATACTTGATCCTTACTACGAAGCACAAAAAGTGCTCCCACAAAAATACAAATTCACCAACAAACGAAACACAATATTTATTTGACGACCTAGGTCCTATGTAAGTCGATATTTTTAATAATATACATAACGTCGCAGTTTTCAGTTCATATTTTATTGTCTTGGTGTTCCTGAATCAACAAGACGAACTTTCCAAGAAGATATTTCAGTGTAAAAGTTTCAAAAAGGTCATTTTTGTAAAGAACAGAGTAAAATTCAGGTGGCTTGAGATATAACAGGGGCAGTGACGGTTATAAACTGCGCAACCATTAAATGCTTGATTGGAAACTGGCACTGGCGGTGGCGGCGGTGGCGTCTATGAATTGATTGGCCGCTATTAATATCGTCTTGTTAAATGAAGACGTCGGTGTCGACATTATTTAGTCGACACACACTTAAAGTGAACTTAGCGTCTAGCAAAGTCGACGTTCAGTATCCCGAGGCGCAACTTTCCGGACGCCTGGTAACAAGCTTTTCCCAATCAATAACTTTTCGCTACATAATAGACGGTGTACGCTATCAGTTAAATTACCCTATTATGAGGTACATCTAATCGGGCTACACGTATGGAAGTGCTTTGCAATTATGTGCGCAAAATCGAAAGTTGCTCTGTTGTTAACGCTAAATACGGTTATAAATTTTATACGTTACGTAAGGTACTTTTTTGGGGGGTGAACATTTTTAACGAAATATTAAATTGAATATTCTCCATTTTAAAAGGTGAGGTGATAAGTGTTTTGTTGAGTTATTCAAGGCGTTTTGATGCGCAAGCAGTTGTGAAACCACCCCTAATACCAGAATTACCTAAGGGAAACTTTACAATAAAAGCAAGTAAATTTAAGAATTATCAATTCATTTGACGACCATTATGTTGAAGTCTCCCTCAGCCGTGTACATTTTTATGAAGCACTTTGGTGAATTGAACTAATTTGCAATCTTCTTTATGCCCTCCTTTCCTATTATTCATGTCATCATCACATACACTGCAGGAGTAAAGCGAGAGTCAGCCTCCCTCATCTCGCGGTTGCTTGCATCTATTTCTTTTCCCTTTGCCAGTTTCCTCCTTGACTGCTTGGCATGACTCGCACCGCGTGTGCTTATACATCCGTATCGTTTACATATTCATCCCCGTAGTTTGCGGGTTTTTGCATCAATCCTCCGCTGTATGCTTGGCTCTTCAGCATCATCGTCTCCGTCATCGTCTTGAAAATCGTAAATACACAAAAGACGCTCGAGCGCGCTTTTAATGACATAACTGAATATAATCGGCGCGGGGAGACGGAGTTCGGGAATATATAGAAGCGAGTGCACGAGTCGTCTCCCCTCGCGTGCAGACGCTGCGGCGGCGGTGGCTGTGAAAACGCGAAACGCGACCAACTGCATGAGAAGAAGTTTTCCTCGACTATTGAGCAATAATCCTAAAAACGACCCGGCACGGCGCCAGTCGGTCGGTCTCCTTTCGCGGGGGGATCGAAGCGAGCACGCTCGTTCTAGGAAAACACTCGGATGTGCAAACCACCCTGTCGTCTCCCTGCACACGAGCGCACGCTGTGCGGATTCATGGAGTCGTCGATCTTTCGAGATGCGCTTTTCCTATTGACGAATCGGGTCAGGCCAAACAATGTCCGAGATTTTATTACTTTATTTACTTATAGGAGTATTATAGAGAACGACAACTCATGTCGTTGGCGTAGATTGAATTGAAGTATTTTTAGTGTTTCTTCTACGAAGAAAAACTCACGTACAAGAACAAAAAGTTACAAAGACAAAATTTAAAAACAAACTAAACTTTAGTATTAATCGTAGTTCAACACGGACTTTACTGACACGATTTCAAATATATCTATCTAAGTAAAAGTAAAATATGAATTCACACAATTTATGTCTAAAGCTATAGCAATCAATCACCCGGCGTGGCGTGAATCAACGAGGAATTTGAATTTAATTCTACAAATGCGTTTTCTATTTGTACCAGTCGTATATTCCACAAATAATATTTTAACAACCCACGGTTCACAAAGTGGGGCTGGCTTACAGGTGCGAATTTGAGGCGATGAGTAGACGTTGAATTCGTAATCGCAAACGGGTGAAATCAAACGAATCGAGCGTTGCGTTTGGAGAACAGGAAACACAAAACGGGAAACTGGAAACACTAAATGTACAATTCAAACCTTCTTTGCCTCGCAGTGTGTTCGTTTGTAGAACTATAACTCATTTTGCACCTAACATCCCTAAACCAGCTTAAGTTATTGAATAAATGCGTTCAATGCTTAGTAGTAAACTCAAAACATTTGGGGGGAAAACATCCGGACGCAACAAAAAAGCAGGAAAATGAAAACCACAAAACACTAGAATGCAGGAAACTTGTGTTAGTCTGTTAGGATTTACTATCAAAATTATTGGTATCAAAACATCAAAAGATTGAATCTAAATCGTTATATACACTAGGGTGAATCCTGGAATCATGAAAGTCCTAACAACTACTACAAATATTTAGTGGTTTTGGACTTGTTTTGGTTTTAGTTTTCGTTGAACCATTTTCCGATGAATATTACATAAATCTGGTGTGTTCATTATAATTTTATATCGCGTTCGACTTCCTGTTTGTGATATTTGTTATCTTATTTTGTGTTTTTTTTTGGAAAACCGAACATGCATATTTCACGACGACGGGGAATAGACCGCTGTGTTGGCCGCGAAGAAATCAGACAAACCCGCATCCGCACAGCAAGTGAACCAACGCCGACGAATAAACTTCAGCAAGGATGTGGGGTAGCAAGCACGATGACGGACTTTGAAATATTATTTCATGCATAACCGCAAATGTTGTTGCAGAGACACTCCGCGCTGTGTGTGAGACCCAAAGCGACGACTTTGGGAAGAGGGAAGAAGCGGCGAAGCGCCGGTTGAAGCATTGGGGGTTGAATCATAGTGCAGAATGAGATGGCCCGGCTATAAGAGGAACAATAATATAAGGGGGACATTGTATGCACTTCTAGTCGCATATACTAGTCGCACAACTACAATCTACAAATATATGCGTCGAGTTATTTCCCTTGGTTCATTATCATTCGCAATTCTTCGTACCAGCAATACGAGTTGTTTACCACTTTAGTTAACTGACTTCTAAACTAAGTGTTATGAAAAAAATTATTGGAATTAAATTTTGTGGAATTAAATAGAAGTTCATGATTTTTATTTTTTGGTATTGGAATATTTGATTTTTTGTTATTGTGACGCCCTGTATGAAAATAAATGTGAAAGTTGCTTGTGTTTACGATATGGATAAGAAAAGCGATGGGGGCAGCTCGTGTGGAACTTGAAGTAGATGACAGATTATGCTTTATGCGCATAAAAGTTGTATAAAATTTTTGTCTTTCTCCATCTCCATCGTCCGTTTTTTACTTGATTTATGCGTATCGCACGCATTCCCTTCCGCCTTATAGTGTTGGAGGGTTGTTTTTTGCATTAAGTAGTGCGCCGTTTAGTATAAATCAAATTAAAATTACAAATGCGTGGTTTGAATTTAAATAATTTTATTTACAGTCCTGCAAACGTTTGCGAAAAAGTTTGTTTTGTAATTTTCGCTTTTACTATTTGGAACATTTTACACCATCAGCACTATTTCTGACGCAGATGTTAACCAATTTTAAAGTTGTGAACTTTTTGGGATCGAAACTACAACAAAAACAAAAGTTTTATCTATGCTGCAACTGGTTTTACAACCAATTGTGTTGTAAAAAATTGACTATATTCCAATAAAGCTTACATTTGCTTACGGTATTAATTTAAATATGTGATTGTTGTTTAGTTTTTTGTTAATATTTTTTAAACTTAAAATGTTAGACTTATTAAAATCGGAAATTAAAATAAGAATAATATTTTATATTAAATTTTGTTTTGGTTTATTATTTTGGTTAATTATTTTCTGAGTAATTAGCTTTTAAAGTTCACAATTAAAATTTGAAATATAAAATTTATAGTTTAGTTCTTTTGTTAATAACTTTTACATTAAAATAGTTATTAACTTCAAATTTAAACATAGAATAGTTAATAATATTTTCTATTATGTTATGTTTAGATCAAATTTTTTGGTCAATAATTACCTGAGTAATTAGCTCCCAAAGTTGCAATTCATAATTTAAGTTAAAAAAATCACGCGTTAAAAGTTGTTAGTTTAGTTTTTTGTTAATAACTTTTAAATAAAAATGCTTAGAAACCTGTTATTTTCACAATAAATAATTAATAATATTCTCAATTAAATTTTATCTACATTAAACATTTTAGTTAATTATTTTACGAGTAATTAACTTATAAAGTTCTAATATTATCTACAAATTGATCTACAACAAATCGAATTAATCAATTAAAAATAATTGAACACATAATTTTGTGGGTGAAAATAAGTCGGTTTAGAATAAAACCATCTTCGAAAATTGGTTGATAATCACGAAGTTTGATAGCAATGCGCTCGCGCTGTTTTGCACCATCGGGGGTGGAACGCACGCCGGCTCAGTCTAAGGAAAACTTATCGCGCTGCGTTCAGTAAGCGACCGGCAGGACGAACGCGCACACCGCCGTTCGACTTGCCGCCACCGCGCGTCCAAACACGCGCGCCGCCTTCGCATTCGTATCGCGTGGGCAGTCGTACGCGTCGTGACGCATCGCATCACATCACATCTCCGATCTTTCAGTATTCGGCATTCGCGTGCGCGCCTATCAATCGGACTTTTTGTCTTGCGTTACTCGCGCTTTATTTTTATTTTTATTGTTATGGTGGCTATAACAATTTACAATCGACTCGTGACGACGACCATTCTTCTTGCGTCAACCCTCAAACAGCAGACTTCACGCAGACACCGATACACTTTGAACATCGATACCGAAACCAGTATTTACTGAAACGATTACGACGCCAATGGTCCAATCCGATTTGATGAAATTGTTGAATTGCGATTGAAAAATTCATGTAATTTCGGTAATGCGCGCTGAATAATTTCCGCTCCACGCCTGGGAATACAAACTAATAACCAAGTCAGTTAATAAATAACTAATTGTTTGGTAGTCGACATCCTCATTTCAAACATGGTGGTGCTTCGCCGCCTACGATGTTGCTGCGTGTACTTGATCGCATGTCTGATTGCAGGTAACGTTGAACTTTTAATTTCCACATTTTTTACTAAAATAAATAAATTGATACAACTGTGATTACAGTTGCTAATGTCGGTAATTGCAGACTGTGTTGTGATGGATTTACTGTGACGCCTCGCATGTTAGTTAATTGTTGTTGTTCATATTTTACGATTTCATTAAAAAATATTGTTCACAATTTCCCAAACTCTAAAAATACTGTTCTGTACATTTAAAACACCGGTAGGGTGTACGTAAATTTTTCCTGCGCCCTAGTCCTAGTTCTAGTCAATGACATTTGCCTTGTTTGTGTGTTTGCGCAACGTTATTAGGTTATTACGGTCGGCGATATTCAAAGAAAACACGAGGAAAATTATGCGCAAACACTCCGCGACAACGAAAACATTAAAACGACGTATGCCACGCCACATGCGGGTGGGTATCCCTTACGCAGTGTTGGATTTACTCTTCAACTCTTCGTTTTTTTTTCACAAAAAAACTCAACAAAAAATTCTGCTTTAATTCCATTAAAAACCCAAAACAAATTTAATAAAAAAATTAAAATTTAATGAACAATCAAGCGGAAATGAACAGCTTGTATATGAAATATTAGTGGTAGAAGGTGGGTGGGATCGTGGGAGGCGGCGTGTTTGTTTGACATGCAATTTGCGCAAAAAAAACAATGGATGTGTGCAGAGTAATAAAATAATGAGAACCATAATGACGTGGCATGTGCTCTTTGACTTCTTTGCTTTTCTTGGCCTCGCTGCTTCTGCACCACCATGGTCCGCGGTTGGGTTACCACCAGGGTTGAAATAGCTAGTATCAAGTAGTATTACAATTCGCAATAAAACGACCTGAGCCGCGCGTGCTGGTGAAATATGTCTAGGCAACTCGTAAAAATCCGCTCGTATAAGAATTTTTATGCATTCAATTATGCGAATTTATTATTATAAGATTATAACTAGCCTGGTCGTGCTTCTACTTTTACTCCATACTGTTGTACGAAACCTTGGGTTTCAAGTCTGCAGGTCGGCAGGCCTGCATCGCGCATTCATGACGCTCGCAAACTCGTAACCCTTGCAACTCTACTTACTCGCATTGCGGTAAAAAGCTCATTTTTTTGAACGAGTCAAACGCAAACATTTATTCATGTTACACAATCGTAATTTAATTCGCTGTAAAATACTTATTATATTTTCAATTCCACCTACTTTACAATCGTTGGCGCCATTAGAACAGAAATAAACGCATGTGCATGGAAAGAACGAGTTCAGAAAATAAGGAAATGTCTTCATGGGAAAGTAATGTAAAGAAAATTGCTTGGAACTTTGTCCGTTTGGTTGGCAACTATTTGTCTCCTTAAATTTAAATTACTTCACAGTTGTTCTTAAGAGTCCCGGCAACCAGCAAGTAGGAACCTTTCTAGTTTCTAGTAACTGGGACACTTCCAAGCCGTCCATTTGTTTTTTCTTTGGTTTATGCCGGTGCGCTCGTTATCTTTTACAAGCCTTGTGCCATTTACTGCTACAATTTGTTTGTGTTAACTTCCATATTTTTTTGATACGATATGGTTGATTACAGAATATTTCTCGGCGGATGTTTTTCTTTCAAAAACACAACAATTGTTTGTGCGAGTCAGGAAATTTGCGTCGTTTCTACAAAGTTTTTAGTTTTTTTTACAAATAATTGAAAGACGGAAAGTCTGAATAAAAAGTTAGAAGTGAATATTCAACGTTTTATGTTTTCAATGGGATATCTGATATGTTTTTGTTATGTTTTCAATTAGTTTCTATTTGGCATTGTAATGGAATATTGATTTCTTTTTTGATTTTATAAATTTTATAAATTCAAGTAACAGGAATAAGGTTTTGTTACTAACAGAAAAATACCGATTTTACGCGACTGTTTAGTTTTTTGTTTATAACTTTTAAACTAAAATTTTTACTTATC
>JARJDS010040717.1:0-24079 GCA_030264155.1 Atheta pasadenae | reverse complement strand
CAAATGAACAAAAATACTTTGTTGCTTGCTTCACAAAGCAACAAAACAAATCAATAAACTCGCATTGTGATCATCCCCCTGCATGATATTTGATATATTTATTTCATTCGGCTTGCCTCAACTTTATTGTTTTATTGTTTATCTCATCCGGCAAGTATTCTCCATGTTTCCACACATAAATATGAAGATTTATACCTCAAGGCGCGCGCGAACCATCGCACAGCTCAACAAAAGATGCGCGCATCTAAAATATATTTCGTGTAATAATCTAGCGTGTTTGTTACAGAAACATAAACCCGCGACGTTTATTGAATGAAAAGCATGCAAGAATAGGATTGATGCTTCTCGCGTTTGTGCCACACACGCGGCGAACGAAATAAAATAAAAGATCGCTCGAATGTGGTGGCGTGCGTTGTGTAACCGTATCCCGGATGCACAACCACGGAAACACGCTCCCCTGTTTCATCCCCCCAAATGCCGCGAGAGACACGAAGAAGAGACTCGCGCCGGCAACAAAAACAACAACACAATTCACACAAAAAAATAATGCCGAATCGAATTGAAAACTACAACAAACGTAAAATACATTCACAACTTGATTTAGGTTATGTTTCAACCAAAATTGAGGTTATGTCAACGTACATCATGCAAACAACTTACACGTAACCTTAAAATATTTTTTAATTTACGTTTTATTTATTCCACAAACAAAATTATTGAAATTTTCGGTTACAATATGAACATTCCACAAAAATGTAATTAATTACTCGAAAGCAGGCGTGCCTGATGTGAAATATTTGGAATTCGCATGGCATTCGGGAAAACGAGAAGACTCACGCAACCCACCATTCATAATTCCTAAAGAGAACATGCAACACTTTTCGCAAATTTTCA
Source organism: Atheta pasadenae (assembly GCA_030264155.1). Lineage (NCBI taxonomy): Eukaryota > Metazoa > Arthropoda > Insecta > Coleoptera > Staphylinidae > Atheta > Atheta pasadenae. Next base: position 23,185 of record JARJDS010040717.1, on the reverse strand, counting down.
AACGAAACAATTAACGTCAACTAACGCCATCTACATGCAAATAATCAAAGTTTTAAATTTTTTAAATTTATGTAGTTTTTTACATTTGTTTTACATTAAATCGGTAACATTAATTAAATAATTAACTATAATCATAACCTAAAACCTAGCAGGTTTTTTCGGGCAATATTTCGGCGTGTGCGCATCAGTTCCAGTAGCACCACAATAACGACAGACAATGTTAAACAATGTGGGGCAGGAAACATTCTTTAAATTATCTCTCAGATTATGCGAGGTGTAAACACTCTCAAGTTCACTGTTGTGATAACAAAACGAACAAAAAATCTTTGTCGATTTGTTCTCTGAAGATTGGGAATATTTTGTGCGCAGTTTCGGCCAAGAACTTTGATATTCCAAATTTTTAGATTGTTGGGTATTTGCGGTAGGTATTGGCGGTGTTAATGGGGTTGGTTCCGGTGAATAAACCTCCAAATCTTTCCAGTATGATGTATCTACTTCTTCGTTAACTGAAGGAGTTGATGGTGTATTAGACATTGTGGATCTGGGTGATAAAGACATCGAACAAGCAGCTGAACTTGGTGATAATGATGATAATGATGAAATGCTTTCAGTTTCAATTGATGGTGGACCAGATGAAACACTTCCGGATTCATTGGTATTGGTATTCACGTGCAAGGCGTAGGATTTGCTTGTGATGGACATTTCGATGGGTACATAAGGGTTGTAAGTAAATGTGCTTGAGTTAGGGATGGTTAACATACGTTCAAATTCTGTAATATAATTTAAATAATTAAAATAATTAGGGGTTTGATAAAAAAAAATTTAAGAAATAACTTACCATCTGCGTTGATGATTTGTCCGTATAATTCTTTGAGTAAAGATGTGGGCAACATGGTGTTACTTTTTGAGGTTAGGTTTACTTCTCTTAAATTGTCAACGTCGTATTGTAGCAATTTGTTGAATTGCTCAGTATATATTTGTGAGAATATGTTTTTGGTTGTGGAAGGGGTAGGTTTCTTCAATAACTTTTCTAATTCTTGTAATTCTTCAAATTCTTCAGAATCTTCACATTTTTCTTGCTGTTTTCTTTTTGAAGCACAAGGTTTAGTGTAAGCTCATTTTAAGTTGATAGGATTAACACAGATTAACACAATAAAATGTAGAAAGTGGTTTAGTTGTGGTTTTTGAACAAAAATAATCCTCGTTTGATTATGTTGTGTACAGCACTGACCAAGAAGGTTTCCAACGCATGCTTTACATTGTCCAGCATTGGAAAATTATAGTAAGCATTGAAATTTTAGTTGGAAAGGGTTTGTTTGATAATAAAGGATCGCTTACAATCGGATTTATGTTAAACAATGCTGGAGAATGATTCTAATTTATGTGTTTGCAATGTTGTTAGCTGTTATTTATTATTCAGAGCATTCTATGATTTTTTGTTTTGTTGATTTTTTTTAAATGCAAGCCAAACAAAACAAAAACCGGAGAATGTGATGTGATACTGTGTGATTTGTGTGTTTGTTTATGTTAACATTTTTAACTGGTAATATCTCAAAAGATAATTAAGATAAAAATATAAACTAAACAGTAGTTGATAGGGAATTAAATTATCTAAAAGTTTTGTTTAAATCATTTTTGTGTGAAAATTTATATTCATTGAGATATTTTAGGTTAAAGTAGGGATTAATATGAATCACAATATAATTTGTAGAAATAGGCCAACATTTTTAAATTGTTAATAACTTTTAAACTAATAATGTGAAAATTATAATTTAAAATGGGTTTTGTAGGTATTTAAATTATTTAAAAGTATGTTATTATTATTTTTGTTTGAAAAATTGTTGTCATTAACTTATTTTGTGTTAAAGTTAGAACTTATATTGATCAAAATGCTTTTCCTAAAAAAAAACAAAATTTTTAAATTGTTCATAACTTTTGCAGAAATTAAGATAAAAATATGAACTAAATTAATCGTATAGAGAATTAAATTATCTACAACTTTTGTTTAAATAATTTTTGTGTTAAAATTTGTTTTCAATAAGATATTTTAGGTTAAAGTAGGGACATATACTAACAAAAATGTATTTGACTGGAAAAACCAACATTTTAAAATTGTTAATAACTTTTGCACAAATTAAGTTAAAAATATAAACTAAACAGTTTCTTATAGAGAATTAAATTATCTAAAACATTTGTTTAAATAATTTTTGTGTTAAATTTGTTTTTACTGAGATATTTTATGTTAAAGTTGAGTTATCAAAAAATCTATAAACATAAAAAATGTCAGATAGGGAAATATTTGGGTTATTGTGTTTTGATAAAAGAAATATCTATATATATTCTAATATTAATTTATTAACATGCAAAACAATTAGTATCAAATACTAATCCAAATAATATTTACAAATTTCATACACAAAAAAGCCTTAGAATTAATATTAATCATAGTCATCATAAAATTAAATTACACCAAAATTGTAAACACTTAAGAATTTGATTTAAAAATTGCTATAAGTATAAACATTACGTTGAACATGCTTATGGGGGCAATATTTTGGAGTATGTGCTTCAGTTCCAGTGGCTCCACAGTATCGACAAACAACTTCAAACAACGCAGGACACGAAATATTCCTGGCCTCATCACGAAGATCATGACTGGTGTAAACACTCTCATTTTCATGGTTATGGAAGCAAAAAGAACAATATTTCTTTACTTCATCTGTAACATAAATTAATATTAAAATTAACAAAAATATAAATTTGATTGGATTTTAGGCACTATTGGGAAAAATTGTTATAAAAAACTTACATTTCTTGCCATGATGTTTAGTTTTAGTGCTTCCACCACTTTGATTTTTATAAAAATATTGATTCCTAGGCTGTGCCTTCAAAACCAAATCTTCAGAAGAAGACTCATCAGACGAAGTGCTTGACGATGTTGAGGATGTAGATGTTGAATACATCTCTAAATCTCGCCAATAAGACGCATTACTTGGTGTTGGAGACATTGAAGACACAGAAGATGATAGAGAAGAATTATCATCATGACAAGAAGCTGATGTTGAAACAGGATTGGAACTTTGATTACTTTGATTAAGTTGACTAACATCATCGGGAACGTGTAACATTCTTTCAAATTCTGAAACAAGACAAAGAAAATAAAGATTTAACACACAAAGGTAAAAAAATAAATATTAAAAACAAAAAATACATACCATCAGGAGTAATTTGTTGTTCGTAAATTTCCATCAACAGAGCAGTAGGCAACATAATGACAATGCAAAGTTTAAAGTTCAAACAAACAAGAAAACAAAATATGTACGATTTGTAAAAGTTCACAAACAAATGTGATGACAATTCAACTTTTACCTAACAATATATACAATTTTCTTGGGTATTTTACGAAAATTATTGGTAATGGAAGGGGTATGTTCTTAAATAACCCTTGGAATTAAATATCTTGTAGGTGCACGTTGCAAATTCGTGCTTGAACAGGTGTTATGACGTAAACCTACCCTTAGCGTAAGTTATCAGGTGTTTAATTTAAATAGGATTAAAAGTGGATTATTATAATCCGATTATGTTATTGTGGGTTTTACCTGGATCGTGATATTCGATGACATAATCAGGTTTAATAGTTCACTAAAATTCACTAAACCAACGCTAACAATAACACCATAAAACTGAAAACAAAACCTAAACATCAACTTCACTAAATAACAAACAAAATAACGAAAATATAACAATATATTAATAAAATCAAGGATCTTTTACTGATTTTTTCGTACTTTTATATAAAAATATATGCAGCGCTTTAAGCAACACACAAAAAAAGCTCACATTTATCACTATTATAGCTTTAATGGCCATCAATATCGTAATACACATTCGTACTATTATTATTACGTTATGCAAAAACGATTAATCATCATTTCCTCGATGCGCGTGGCGCGCTGTGGAAATTATTTATCGACGTTTTTGTGTCTTATAAGTCCCGCGTGCGTCGGCAAAAGCTTCTTAAGCTTTCTCCCGCCATCCCAGCAGGGGGTGGCGGAGGCGGCAACACGGCGCAAGAAGCGGGTCTCATGTGTTAATGGGTTTGTTCCTCGTATTTACTGCGCGTTCTTGTCGAGGGCGTCCCGGAAATTGTTACGATTGGTATTCCATGCCTTGCGGTTTCGCCACGCTTCGATACTCCAAGTCTTCTTCTTCTCAATCGACAATTTGGTTCTTCGTCATCGCACAAATCCACCCTTACAAAGAAACCACTGAATATTCTTCTCGAAACATATTGAAAATCAATAATTATGATACACGCACAACGCACACGAAACACATAATGCAACGTAATGTGACATAAAGTTTAAGGTTAGGTTTATGATACTATAGTATAGATAACACAGCATAAAACACAAAAACTGTAATAGTATACTATAGTACAAAAAGTGAACACCAGATGGCGCCATGTGTTTACATTTTAAAAAAATCGCAAATATTTTTTTGCAAAAACACATTATTTTGTTTTGTTGATAACTTTTAAAGTAATTGACTTAAAAATATAAACTAAAAACCATCTTATAGGTATTTAAATTATCTAAATGTTTTATTTAAATAATTTTTTTGGTAAAAATCTCTAACATTAAGATATTTTAAGTTAAAGTTTAGTAAAATTTTTTCAACAAAAAACTTTGATTATATTAAATTTTTATTTTTTGCAATCATTTTCTAAGTAACTCACTTAGGTTTTTGTCCTAGGCTCGCAAAGTGAGTTAACGCGTTGCCAAACTTAGTTTATAAGCCTCTACGTTGTTAAAGCCAGTCGTCTCGTTCATAAGATGATTGCAAATTAACGAAAGTTGAAAAGGGTTTTGAAAATAATAGTGTGAGAATGTAGTTGATCCGTTTGTGTTGTGTGCGTTGAGCTGCTTTTTAAGCAAATTTCCAGCAACAACAAACTTTAAACGTCTTATCATATTATTTTGTTTAATAATTATTATAAACTTTGTTCTGCTGCAAACGCGGCTCAATTTTCCGCCGAGGATTCGACTTGTAAGCGTCTTCTTTGTTTATGCACGCGCTTCATGCTTCAAAACTTCAAAATATTCAACGGAAAACTTACAACTAAGACGTAAAACGAATTAAAACTAATAAAACAGTATTTAATTTAATCCTCTAATTAAAAAAATTAACAAATTACTTAATTTTGTAATTAGATTAACATTTACAACTCTTAAAAAACAAAAAAATATTTAAATTTGTATAAAAACTTAAATTTTTGGTTTGTGGCGCCGCCTATGAAAGAAAACTACAAGTTTTTTTAGAGTTTACATTTAGTAAACGTTAAAAAAACGTAGACGAAACGTTGGTTGTCGATTTTAATTAATCTGTATTAATTAATACGCGCCATAGCACTAATTTGCGGCGTGCTGAACGCTTTGTTCCAGCAAGTGTTACGATGAATTGTTTTAGTGTTCATGTACAACACGCGCTATTCATTGCTTGGCCGTGCTAGGCAACCCAACACACATTACACATTGATTCTCGATGCACCATGCCGTGAGATAAGTGCGCTGTAGCGTAAAATGAAGTGGCCAATTATTGAAACAATTGTTATTTATTATGTTCGCCGGCTGCACGACGCAAAACAAATTTCCTAACAAAAACGACAAACAACAAGCGCTATCTATTATATAGTGTCGTAAGTTTTAATTCAAAAAAAAACTGCACATTTTTTTTTGTTTTGTACACAAATTTTGTTTTTTTTAACTTTGTAGTGTAAAACAATGTAAAACATCTAAAATTTATTCTGTATGTAGTACGAACACTCTTTGTGTGTATCATTAATTAATAATGTTTAATCATCGCCCATTAACTTTGATTAAACCAATCCAGACGCAGTGTGTGTAAGCACCAAAACAAGCAATTTGTGTGATTTGGCACGTTTTACCAAATGAAATGATTTATTATTTACGCGATTTAATAATTATTTATGTGTTTGTCTAATTTATATGAGATAAACTGTTTTGTGTATAGTTGGTTGCAAACTTTTAGGCGTTAAACCTCCAAACGCCTAAAAGTTTGCAACCAACAAAACTTTTAAACAAATTTTTATTAAAAAAATATTGATTACAATGTAATTAAATTAATTAACTTACGGATTTTGGTTGGTAAACATATTGAATATTTTTGGTGGAAAATATCGCTAACGAAATTATACGGAAATAAATTCATAATGAGGCAACAAATTGCCGACGAACGAACGCCGGATGTGAAAACAGCATTCGTTAAAATGTAAACACGCCGTGTTGGTAAATATGCAATAAAAGGCCGAAATGCGAACAGTAATGCAAACGTATTTATTGTTTTTGCGGCTGGTTGTTGTTCTAAACAACATGATTTTAGGTTACGAGCACACCGGAATACCAATAGATGATGTACGTTTGAATTAAAATTAAAATTAAGTAAATACATAATTAATATTTAATTAAAATGTTTATCAATGGAGATACAAACAAAAACAATGAGCGAAACGTGCGGAAATATACAGACACGTGTTTGTTGAAGAAGAAAAAGGTTTAAATTGAATTATTTTCAGGTTATTTTGAGATAATTTTGAGGTTAGAAGGTTGTTTTTCGCTGTAATTGTTGATTTTAACGCGAAAAACAACAAAGTAATTATTGGGAATTAAAATTATTTGTCTTACATTAATAATTTGTTGGTGTTTTTATTAAAATTTAATGTTAAATTATGTAAATTTAGGTTTTCAGGGGTTAAACCACCCTAAAAAAATTTCAAAAAAATTAAAAATTTTTTTTTGTTGCTTAAACACTACTTTAGGGCCTTAAAAATATTATGCTGTGTGATTTTTTGAAAAAAATTAATTTTAAAAGGTTCAAATGTTGATATTACCACACCGCTTTGTATAGGATTAAAGCGCTACTCAAAACTTTAAACGCTCATATCTCAAAACTGATTTTTTAAGTTTCAAACACAAATAACTCGGACAATTTTCAACCGATTGACTTGAAATTTAAAATATATATTGGAATATACATTGTCTATATGCGTACTTAAGATTGTGTTTTTATATTGCATAGTTTATTAGTTATTAACAATTAACTGATTTTTTTGGGCATTTTACACTTTTTACTTTAAAAGCGCGTCATTTGGTCAAAAATCAATATATCGCAAAAATCTTCCGTAGTTCTATAGCAGTACTAATATAGAATCATTAAAAAAATGTAGTTTATTATTCTAACAATAATTACAGAAGTTATTTGTCAGATGCGTGGACTCTGACAAAAAAAACACGCCATCGTAAAAACGCTGTAGAGCCGCCATTTTGTTATATATTGCTTTCAAAAAATTATTTTAATTAGTCATTAACATGTATAATAAAGTCACGTTAAAATTATTTTGTTTTATTTTGTAGTTTTTTAGAAAAAAAACTTTCTTTGTTGGTTGGGAAGTAAAATTTTGTGCTGTTTGGGTTGCCTAGCATAGTAAAACATTACGTAACGCTGTGGGTAGTTAACAATGAACCAATATTGCTTCAAATTTACCTTTACCTTTACCTTGTACTCTTGTAGATTGTACACAAACAAGTCGAAGACTAAATAATAACATTTGTCTTTGATCCGAACATTCAAGTTTCTTCCAGACTGTTTCCAGTTTCAAGGCACGCTTGATGCAACAACAAAACAAAACAACAATTAGTAATTTGGCTATTTAGCAGAACATAATTTACATAATTATTGTTTTGTTTAGAAATAAAAATAACAAAACTTAGCAGGCTTAGCTTTTTGTTTTTTTGTTTTGTTTTTTTTTGTTTTGTTTACGTGTTGAAGTGAAAATAAAATAAAACAAAATTTGTTTCTTTTAAATGTCATAACGTTATAAGTAATTTTCTCGTAAATGATAAAACAAAATGTCAAATAAAACGCATTTGAAATCCACGTCTCAATCGACGTCGAAAAGCCAAAGATTACTGGAGAAGCTCGAGTCAATTAGCATCGTTCCAAGTTTAGAAGTGCTCGAACTTGAAGATTACGCTGAAATCGAGCTTAAATACCTTCTCGGCAATCTGCTCACCGAGGATGAGCTTAAACAAATCGAACGCTTCTCGGAAAATAAATCATCGTTTGAAAAGGAGGACGAGGCGAAGAACGACGACAGCACGGACGAGGACGTCGACGAGCAAATTTTGCAACGTTTCAGTAAGTTTTCCTTCATCAAAGGCACGAAGAAACGGGAGAGTGCTTTCACGATTGTGAACGAGGAGAAATTAAGAAGCAGTGTAAGTGTGGAGAAACGCAAGAGTGCATTGAGGAACGCAATGAGTACAGTGGCGACGAAACAAAACATGAAACGGTCCATGGCTGCTTTTCGAAGAATCAAAGAACGATTGGAGCGTGTGCGACAACTTTGTCCCGCGTTGTATTACTGCCAAGATGATGTGTTTACTATTTGGGGAAATATGTTGCAGTATAAGTTTTTTAAAAAGTAATTTATTAAAAATTATTTGGATATTTTATAGCCATACATGTTTTTTGGAGGAAAAATACAGAAAAGTATGATTTTTAATAAAGATATTGAAAAATGTTTATAGTAAAAGTTGTAGCTAATTAGTTAATTAACATTTTATCTTAGTAACATTTTTTGATAAAATGCACCAGTTTCAGTGAAAACGCAAAAAAACAAAGTAACATTAATATTTAAAAACAGCATTTCACCATGTTTTGGAGCATACAATCATTAAAAACTCTAATTTCTAATAAAAATATCAAAAAATGTTTATAACAAAAGTTGTAGCCAATGAGTTAATTAACATTTTATCTTAGTAACATTTTTTCATAAAATGCACCAGTTTTACAAAAATGCAAAAAAACGAAGTAACATCAATATTTAAAATCAGTATTTCACCATGTTTTTGGGCATAAAATCATTAAAAACTATGATTTCTAATTAAGATATCAAAAAATGTTTATAACAAAAGTTGTAGCCAATAAACAAATACACATTTTATCTTAGTAAAATTTTTTGATAAAATGCACCAGTTTCAGTAAAAACGCAAAAAACAACGTCACATTAATATTCAAAACCAGTATTTCACCATGTTTTTTGGCATAAAATCATTAAAAACTCTAATTTCTAATTAAGATATCAAAAAATGTTTATAACAAAAGTTGTAGCCAATAAACTAATACACATTTTATCTTAGTACATTTTCTTGATAAATTGCTTTATTTTGGAGTTACATTACAAAAACGATTAAAAACCCATCAAGTTCAAAACCAACTTTATAAAACAAACAAATACTGCAAACAAACCAAGTTTGTTTTTCTACTGTCATTTATTAAGTACCTAATTTAACTTTAAATATTTTTCAAACTCACGGTAGTTAATCCCTTAAATATTAAATTTAATTTTAACTACTGGAAAACCCCACCAACCCCAAACATTTAGTAGCAACTAAACATTGCATTATAATCCGATAATCCACTTACCAGTAATTGACTAATCCCATGACTAATCAAAGTGCATTGGCCTTGCACCTGTCAAGACTATTTGTGCCATATTTACCCCTTCCCTTAAATTTTAACCCAAATTTAACCCTAAAACTATTGTATATAAACAAAGATCTTGACGCAAACAATCACATTCAGTTCGGAACTTATCTTCTGAAATAAACAGAATAAAGCAAAGAAAGTTGCCTACGTTACACTAAACAAAATAAAAATGTTGCCAACTGCCCTCCTAGCTGAATTATACGACGATAATATTACCAATGAAGGTAAGGACTAATTACAATTATAAAACATTCAAAATTATATTAAAAAAATTGCATTTACTTAACCTAAAATGTCAAATTGTGATTTTAACCTAACTTTTGCATTAATTGACAGATTTCGAAAGAATGTTAGTGGTTCCTGATAATAATGACGACGCATATGATCCGTACAAACCAATAAGTCCATCAGCCATCGAAAAACTACCATTTGTCACTGACAAACTGTCAGATTCTTCGATAATTAAATTTGAAACAGCGCCATCTTCACTACAATCATCGGAATCACCAGAAAAATCATTGAAAGACTTTTCGTCATCGTCCTCAACCATAACAGCATCCCCAACTGGTTCCGTCTCATATTGGCAGGACTTAGAAATTTACTCTGGGTCTTCAGATGATGAAAACCGCCCCAAGTCTAATTTATCTTGGACTTCATTGGATAACAATAGAAAATTTCTGAAAACTATTAATAAACCTACGTTCGGACGTTCTAAATGTAAGTATATTTATTTTTTTCGTAAATTTACCAACCCTTGAAACGTTTTTGTGGTTTTAACCTAAAAAAAACGTTGTGGTTGTTACGTAAAACTGTAAACACGTAAACAAATGATTAATAATTAATGTCCTGTTGCAGCTTACGATGTGAAATCTAAATATTGTTCATTCTGCTTCCACAATCGGGAGAAAGAAACCGTTTACACCAGCCATGCGTTAAGGGATGATGCGAATAACATTACCTGCCCGGCATTATTCGAGGTTGTTTGTCGTTATTGTGGAGCTACTGGAACTGAAGCACACACTCCGAAATATTGTCCCAACAAACAACGCGTCAGTTTATCGTAAATTTAAAATGAAAATAATTGGAAAGTGGAGAAATGTGTAACACGACAAAAATTCGAAACGAATTGGTTTTTAGATTGTAATTTTAGGGGTGAAATGTATTTGATACTATTAGTTTTTTTTTGTAATTACGTAATAATTAATAAAAATTACATTAAATATATTACTTTTATTGATGTAATGTATGCAACCCACAATGCAGCACTACTTTTACAAAATTTAACTAACTGACGATTAAAATAAAATACTCTGAGGTGAATTTAATTATTTTGTTGGGGTATATGTTAAAGAGCAACTCTTTAACTATTAAATAAAATAAAGATTATTAAAATTCGTTGATTTAGAAAAAAGTTATTGTCAGTTTTGTAAGGCGTGTTTTTCTACGATGTTATAAAAAGTTTACGAAGTTAGTTAAACTTTATGACCTAAAATAAAATACTTTTAACTTAATTTCAGGGTTGTATTTTACAATATATAAAAGATAGACTTATTAAATGTTAAAAAAAATTAAAAACAATAAAATTAATTAATTATTGAAGAAGATATGGCATGTTTTTGTATGCAACACACCACGCATGTTTTGTTGTAATATATGACCCGAGTTTAACAATTAAAATAAAATATTTTAAATCAAATTTAACTATTTACTGTTACTGTACCTTAAAGAATGACTCTTTGATTAATAAATAAAATTATGATAATTAAAATTTGTTAATTTAAAAAAAAGTTATAGTCGATTTTGTACAGCGTGTTTTTCTATGACGTTACAAAATATTCCAAAGTTATGTTAACTTTAAGGGCTAAAATAAAATATTTTAAACACAATTTAAGGGTTGTAATTAATTACATATTAAAGATAAACTTATTAATTGTTAAAAATAATTAAGAAAAAAAAATAAAATTATTATTTACGAAGATATGGGATGTTTTTGTATGCAACCCAACTAACAGGTTTTGTTTAGTTATAATTTTAATATTTTAAACTTTGTGGGGTTATAACAATAGTGTAAAACGTTTAAATGTAATCATTAATCAATTTCAACGTCTCTGCGTGTTTCCACATGTGTGACGTTTACCGCCGCCTCCCTCACAACGTTTTTCATTGCGCATTGGGTAAATATTGACTTTGGTAACAAGTAAACGTTCGTGATTGAATAAATTACGCGTTCAGATATTCGGAAACTTCCACGTCATGTTAATGTTACTTATCTCGTTACGCTCCTATCACTTGTCGGCTTTAACCACCCCGTTACCAACTAGCAACTTTTTGCTTCTGGTCTTGTTTCTTTTGCGATTCTAGAATGTACAAGACGTCACTTTTTCATCGGGCTTACATTAGCGATGTGTTCGTACATGCGCTTGGAACTAAGTGCATAAGTCACGAATGCTATTCAACCCTTAAGTACAGCGATGGGGTGTAGTTCGGTGCCGGTGTGCGTATATCACAACTCGGAACGCGCGGTTACAATGGTTGCAATGCGCCGAAGCCTCTGACTGCGCGGTAAACTTGTGGGGCAGATTGATTAAAGAGATTAGGGTTGTCTAGGAAGTTGATAATGATAACGTGTTGTCAGCTGGGTAAATTAATTTCACCGGTTCGGAATATAATTGACGTTGAATGTTGAAACAATGAGGACGCGGTCTAACAAATTTATGTTTCAACTTTGAGGGGTTAAATAAAATATTTCAAAGTAATTTTAAGGGTTGAATTTTACAGTATATTAAAGTACAACTCTTAAACTCTGAAATCAAATTTTAAATTTTTAATTTTTGCTCCTAGATACAAAGTTATTGTTAATTTAACAATTCGTGTTTTTGAAAGTAATTAAAAATTTAAAGTAAAACAGAGTGAACTTTAAAGGTTAAAATAAAATATTCCAAATTAAGTTTAAGGGTTGAATTTAAAAACATATTAAAGTACAACTCTTAAAGTATAAAAGAAAATTTAAAATACTAAAATATTATTATTAGAAACAAAGTTATCGTTGATTTTAAAAACGTAATAATAATTTCAAAAAAAAACTATGTTAAAAATCACTTGACTTTGAGGGTTAAAATAAAATATTTAAAAACAAATTTAAAGGTTGTTCTTTTTTGTATCTGAAAGTTCTACTTTTGAACTATAAAATAAAAATATAAAAACCTCCCTTAATAATTTCTAAAGCTACTTTATCACAATTTAAAAATTTTGTGTTATGGCCCGTCATCAAATTCAAATAATAAGTTAAAACTTTAATGAAAAGTTAACAAATTAGCTTTTGGCGTTGTGATTACGTGTTTCCCTTATTCTTCTGGGTTATTAGCAGTATTTAACCTATATACATATTATCACTTCTGGTTTTAGTTGTTTGTTATTGAACATTTTGCCATTTGGCGAAGAGTATTTGAACATTGCGAACCTTTTAGTTCACAAATCGTTTATTATTCCATGGAAACGCAAAACGCAAAGTTAACATTAAAAGGAATCCAATGTATCCGACTATCCCACAACTCACAACGACTGAAATCCAGTTGGTTATTGAGAAGTTTCCGAATGGAAATGCGAAAATGCTAACGAGCCAACGAACGCACCAAACAAACGAATGAATTGTGTGTTAGATAGATTTTCGCCGGTTGTCCCAACACCAATATTAATTGAGAATATGTGCAAATTTCTCAACCCTCTATGTACATTTACCCTCATCTTCAATTCGTTAGTTTAAAACAACGTAGCATTGGTATTTGCTGCAAATGTTTGGACTCACAAAATTGTTCTCGTCGTAATAATTTAAGTTTTGCATTAAGTTTTATGTTTACTCGCATAATTTTCTTAATATTTATTTAAATAATTACCAATATTAGTTAAGGATTTAACATAAATAATTTTAGAAACATAAATTTCGTCGTAAAAAATGAAATTTTTAATAAACTACCAATAACTTATTTATAAATCATTAAATTTTGTTGTTCATAATTTTTTTTAACAACTAAATAGATAGTCTTTAAGGTGATTTAAGTCGCAACATTTAAAATAAATGTAAAATATTTTGTTTTAGCCCTTAAAGTTGACGTAACTTTGTAAATTTTTTGTAACGTCATAGAAAAAACACGCTGTACAAAAACGACCATAACTTTTTTTTTAATTAACGAATTTTAATTTTTTAAATTTTATTTAATAGCCCAGAAGTTGTACTTTCAGGTATAACAAAACAAAATATTTAAATTTTACTCCTAATATTTTATTTGAACCGTAAAAGTTGAGTCTTATGTTCAGACGTAACGTGCATGATGTGTTGCATACAAAAAAATGCAATATCTCATCAATAAATAATTAAATTTACCTGTTCATAATTTTTTTCTACAATTAATAAGTTAAACTTTAATATGTAATAAAGCACAACCCTTAAATGGTATTTGAAATATTTTATTTTTGCCTTTAAAGTTGACATAATTTTGTAAACATTTTGTAACATCATAAAAAATACACGTTTTACAAAACACCCCATAACTTTGTTCCTAATCATCAGAATTTAATCTTCTAAATTTTATTTAATAGTTAAAGAGTTGTACTTTCAAGTATAATAACACAAAATAATTAAATATTATTCAAAATATTTTATTTTAACCCTTAAAGTTGTGTGTTAAAATCACCACAAATCGAGCATTGTGAAAATTTTAATCAAACTTTTCTTACAATTCAAAAATAATTTATTTGCGTTGCAAAAAGTAAATGTAACGCAAACGAAGCATGATTTACGTTTACACTGCTTTACACTTTACATATTATGCAAAGCCGACGATTTTTGATGACAAACCGCGTCGGTTTTTTTGAAGAAACCCACAAGAAGTTCGCTTGCGAAACGACGAATACGAAACAACAAAACCAAGAATCGGAGATAGAAAACGCAACGCAAAGCAAAGCAAATCGGCTCTAGTTAAATATTTGAAGTTAATCGTCTTTGTAGACCGCAGAACGAACGAAAACGAGACGTTGATCATGCTGACTTTAACAAAAACCCGTTTCACAACAAGTCTTCAACCCTATTCCTAAAAAAAATACAGTATAGTACATCCACACACATAACCTCAAAATGACAAAACAATAAAATATTTTACTGCTAAACCTTAAACAACCAAACAAAAACAACGTAAAACATAATAAAACATTAAATATTTAAATTATTTACTCAAAAACGCGTTATACAAACCCCAGGATTAAATACGACGAAGAAAATATTATTATTATTGTCATTAAAACTGTGCACACAAATAAATTCGTGGGTTTAACGCAAAAGCTACTTGATTCTACTGGTTTGAACGTGCCCTCATTGCGCATTTCCAGCTGCAGTAATGTTTCGCCAAGTTATCTAAACAAACGTTGTTAGAATGCAGCGACTTTGTTAATGCGAATCAAATATTAGCTCGCCATCTGGCCACATCATATCTCTGCAGAATTTACTAGTTTACATGGTCAGCTAATTACAAGTCACAAGCAGATTTGCACAAAACACCGAACAGAACAAAATAACACAAAACAACCGATCCAATTTGTGTTGAAATTATTAGAATAGTTGCAATGTAAGTTTACAACGTTTGATTCGTTAAGACCCGAACTGATTTGAAGTTTAGAATGACTGCAAAGTCATTAAAACACAATCCAATTAAAGATTATCATGAAGCAGTTAAATTTACAATGTTACAGTTGAATTAATGACTTTACAAACTAATAAACTTGATAGAAATTAAACTAAAACGCAATTACTTTGCATCAGTTTGTTTACAAACAAAAGACACGCATGTGATGTCAAAAATAAAAACCTGACATATTTTTCTCAATTTGATACATACCGCGACATCTAGTGGCACCACTCAAAACTAATAATGTAATAATGACATTCTAGAAGTTGTTTTGTTTATAACAAAATAAATAAATCTTACTGTTTTTTGCTTTATTTACAAAAAATAAAATAATTGATCATGGAACACACATAAATACAAACACACAATATGCTAAATTCTTAATTTACATTAAAACAACATAAAAATAAATTATAACCTAAAAATTGAAATTTGCATTAATTAACAATCACATGAGTATAAAACGGTGTTAATTTCACAACGTAATTCTTGTCTAGTGTATTAAGTCCATCAATCTCTTGTCGATTCATTGAATCCGCCAAAACTTTATATCTGTTTGGACTAAAACACAAAGAAAATATTTTAATGTTTTTATTAATTTTTTGTTGATTAATGATAAATAACATACCTTGGTGTTTCATGTTTATGAAACAACATAGTGTACTTGCTAATCCAAGGTGAGAACCTAATTGGAAGCAGTTTTTTAGCTCTCATTCGCCTTAAATTAAAAAATTATTAGTTGAAAACCAGAAAATTAGGCCGAACATAAAAAATACCTGTACAAATCATCATCTTCACCACCCCAACCAAAATATTGGTTAGACATACCATTAATTAATTTATAATGCTTGGATTGTATGGCTAACACACCACCAACAATTTCATAGTATGGTAAATTAAACCTAAAACATTTAATTTTAAATCACTACTTTAAAATATTAAAAAACAAAAATACCTCATAACATCAATACTGCAAGACATATGCCTTGGTTTGTCAGTACAAGCATAAATATTGCCTGTATTTAAAGGTAACAAATCCACATCGTGAAGAATCAAACATGAAAAATTATATTTCATTGCCACAATTGAGCCATAATTCAACATTAACGCTCTATTAAACGGTTCTGTATCGTTTTGTTCAGCTACAAATATTCTATAATGAATATTCTGTTTTGAAAGATAAGAGTGCATGTAATTTGTAAAAGTTGCTAGTTGTTTTGTTCGATTTCGATAACAAACTATCACAGCAGTTGAGAACTTAGGTATACAATTAGGGATAAATTCACCACCTGAAATTTACTAAAAATTTATAAACTATTTTAAGGTGTTTGTACTTTAATTACCTGGTTGAATATGATTGTTTTCTTGATTAAACACTTCGTTAAGATCAAATATTTCGAATGCATTTTCTACGATTTGTTTGTACTCACAATTTTTTAGGTTAGAACGGTTCGGTTTTGTAATATTTTGAGAATTGGAGACAAATTCGGATAGTATTTCACTATCCGCAACGTGGAAATAGATTTTTGCATGTCTATCAGGGTGAAAAACAATGTAAATAAAAATTATTGCGATTATTGTGAATAATAATTGTCTTAGAGAAATACAACGCATTCTGTAATGAGTTTTGTTTTGAAATAATGTTTTGTGTAATAGTTACAAAGCATAACTAGTTATTAGTTAATTATTACTCTTTAGAATTTATGTTTTTTTTGTGACTAATAACCGTTACGTTTATTAAAGATAAACGTTACCTTTTAAAAAAAATTGCTATTATTTTTTTTATAGATTTAGTCGGATTTGGTACTGTCAGCGCCCTCTGTTACTTGTAAGTAGAACTATTTTTAAAAAATGTTTATTATAATTTTGTATAGATTGTATTAACACTCACTACATAATGTTTATTTTTAATAAAAATAATTTATGTATTAAATAGTGTTAATTAAATTATTTATTTTGTTCTCTATTTATATTTAATTTTTTTTATTAAAGTGCTCAGTGTGCCCTCTAATTGTTTGAATCCAAAGCTCTATTGACAACCCAGATGTTTGAAAGTGTTTTTCACTTGGAGATTGACGTGGAGGTTACAAATTCATGCGCATTGTAACCTTACGTGGCATAGCCCTATGTCAAGAGGGTCGGTGATGATTAGTTTCTCTTTATTTTCACTGTTTTTTAATTAATTATTTTATGTGAATTGCATTATAAGTGGTCACAAGTGAGTACAAACCATGTATAATTAAGTTAACACCATAAAACTTGTCATCTCTTTGAAAACAACAAATTAATTGGGGTCATATCAACTGTTGTCATATCAGAGCTGTTTGTTTGCAAGTTTTTAATGAGTTTAACTACTTTGCAGCACACAATGAACCCACAATATATGTCCTTTGCTGGGCCTCAACAAGGTTTTCCACCTAATAGGCCAATGGCACCTGGACCCCCACAACCACAAGTTGCTGGATTTCAAAATGTACCATTAAGACCTGGTGGACCTAGTGGTCCTGGAGGCCCAGCACCAGGGGCAGGTCAATTTCCTCCACCTGGTAATAGGCCACCAATGAGTCAATTACCACTTGGACAATTGCCACCAAGTCAATTACCACCAACTTCATTAAATGGATTACAAAATGGTTTAGATGTTAGGCAAAGTTCACCAAAAATGATGCCACCTATGCAGAATATAGGCTTGGGTATGGCACCTGTGAGGCATGATGGGATAAATGTTGATGGAGTAACACAAGATGGTGGAAATTTAAATATGGTATCTCCTGGTCCTGGCATGGTGCAAAATACTAACACAGGTGGTGTTAATAACAATTTACCACCTTCAGGAGTGAGTACTCCTAGTAGTTTGCCACCAACTGGTATATCCACACCTGGTATGCCACCACAACAAATGATTAACCAACAAAATGCTAATATTGTACCACCAATGGGTAATATTGGGAATAAACCAATTGGAATGCCTCCAATGTCAAGTTCTAATCAAATCCCACCTTCAATGAGTAGTTTACCACCTATGCAAGGTAGGCCTGGTCAAAATGTGCAATCACCACAACCTCAAGGACCTCAAGGTATGCAACCAATGCCTCAACAACAACCTGGGTTAAATATGCCACCGATGGGACAACAAATGCCACCTTTACCCCAACCTGGTATGCCACCACAACCAGGAATGCCTCCTCAACAAGGTATGCCACCATTGCCAGGTATGCCTCACCAACAACAACCTGGAATGCCTCCAATGGGTCAACCTGGTATGATGCCACCATTACCAAATCAAAATATGCCTCCCCAACCAGGCATGCCACCCCCAATGGGTCAAAACATGCCGCCAATGCAACAACCAATGACTAACATGGCAAAAAGACCGCCGATGCCTGGACAAATGCCAGGACCAGGTGGTTATAACAATTTTACTCAACCTGGACAACAATCTCCAATGACTGGACCACCTGGGCCTGGTCAATTCAATCAAATGAACAACCAAATGCAAAACATGAATATCAGCGGTCCGTACGGACAGAAAACAATGAACGGCGATAATGGTCCGCATATGGCGCCGCCATTAAGTCCACAACAATACATGAACGGACAACAACGCGGAGGGTACCCACCAATGCCGCAACAAGGTATGCCTAATCAATTCGCACAACCTGGATACAATCAACAACAACAACAGCAGCAGCAGCAACAACAAAGGAGGTTAAATCCAGACCAGATGCCAAGTCCGGTAATTATAACCTCAAAAAAAGTTAACCTTAAAAATTTTGTTCAACCTTAAAATTTTTAAATGTTTAAAGATCCAAGTAATTCAAGACGACCTATCCACACGTTCCGGATTATTCTACTCCAATCAAAAAGGATTAGTACCGCCTTTAGTTTCAACTAAATTTGTGGTACAAGATCAAGGTTATGCGAGTCCGCGTTTTCTCCGTTCTACCATGTATAATGTGCCAATAACCAACGAATTAATGAAACAAACCGCCGTACCTTTTGGTTTGGTCATCAGCCCCATGGCGCGCCCCGTCGAAGGCGAATATTCGCCGCCGATTGTTAATTTCGGCGAGTTGGGACCCGTACGTTGTGTGCGTTGTAAAGCTTACATGTGTCCTTACATGCAATTCATCGATTCGGGCCGTCGCTTCCAATGTTTGTTCTGTAAAGCGTCCACAGATGTCCCGGCGGAATATTTCCAACATTTAGATCACACCGGGCAAAGAATGGATCGCTACGAACGACCTGAACTTGTTTTGGGCACTTATGAGTTCACTGCCACGAAAGACTACTGCAGAAATAACACACCGCCTAAACCACCGGCAATTGTTTTTGTTATTGATGTTTCATACAATAACATCAAGTCAGGTTTGGTGGCTTTGATTTGTTCGCAAATGAAGGACATTATTAAGAATCTACCGGTCGATGATGGACAAACAAAGAGTAATATGAAGGTTGGATTTATTACTTATAATAGTTCGGTGCATTTTTATAATATCAAGGTAATTTTAACCTCAAATTGTTTTGAAATATCAAATTTTTTAACCTCAAAATTTTGCAAATTTAGGGAAATTTAGCAGCTCCACAAATGTTAGTTGTTGGTGATATACAAGAAATGTTTATGCCTTTACTCGATGGCTTTTTGTGCACACCTGAAGAATCTGAGAGTGTAATTGATGCTTTAATGGAGCAAATTCCAGTTATGTTTGCTGATACACGAGAATGTGAAACTATTTTACTACCAGCTATTGTTGCTGGTATGGAAGCACTTAAGGTAAATAATTATAAAGTGGTTACTTTAAAATCTTTATTTATTTAATGTAAAATATTTTAATATTTTAGGCTTCGGATTGCACAGGAAAACTTTTAATTTTCCACTCAAGTCTACCAATCGCGGAAGCACCAGGTAAACTCAAGGCTAGGGATGATAGAAAACTACTTGGTACAGACAAGGAACGTACCATCTTAACTCCACAGAATCAAACTTATAATCAGTTAGGACAAGATTGTGTTGGTGTCGGGTGTTCAGTGGATTTGTTTTTGTTTAATAATGCGTACATTGATGTGGCTACCATTGGGCAAGTTTCTCGTCTTACTGGCGGTGAAGTTTATAAATATACATACTTCCAGGTATGTTGTTTTTAATCTAATTATAACAAAAATTCTAGCGTAAAATGTAATTTTTGTGTTTTATTCAAGGCTGACTTGGATGGTGAACGTGTAATTCATGATATTATCACAAATATCAATCGCCCTATAGCTTTTGATGCTATAATGCGTGTTCGGACATCAACTGGTGTGCGACCCACTGATTTTTACGGTCATTGTTTTATGTCTAACACAACTGATATGGAATTAGCTGCAATTGGTAAATTTTTAACCTCAAATTTTTTTGTAGTGCGCCATCTACCGGTACAATGTTATAACTAATATATTTGTTTAACAGATTGTGATAAAGCCATTGCGGTTGAAGTAAAGCACGATGATAAACTACAAGAGGAAGAAGGCATTTACATTCAAGTCGCGTTATTGTACACTTCCGTGTCCGGCCAGCGTCGATTGCGTATCATCAATCAAGCGCTCAAGACGTGCTCGCAAATGGCCGATTTGTATCGCAGCTGTGACCTGGAAACTATCATCAACTTTTTCAGCAAACAATCAGTGTACAAGATCTTGGACAATAACCCCAAAGCAGTCAAAGATGCTATTGTGCAAAGATCTGCGCAAATGTTGGCGAACTATCGCAAAAACTGCGCGAGTCCAAGCAGTGCCGGTCAGTTAATACTACCGGAATGTATGAAATTGCTACCGTTGTATGTCAATTGTTTGTTGAAAAGCGATGCGTTATCTGGTGGTAAGTTTGGCAACATTACAGAAAACTGTAAGTTTTTATTTGATTTTTTTTAATGTTTTTAAGGTTCTGATATGACAATCGACGATCGTTCATTCAGTATGATGTCAGTTATGACGATGGATATTGATAGTTCGGTTAATTATTTCTATCCGCGTTTAATTCCTTTGCATGAAATCCAAATCAACGGCGATGAAATTCCACCAATTCCAATGCAGATTCGTTGCACTATTGAAAAAATGACAGATCAAGGAGTTTACATTTTAGGTAATGTGGTTTTTGACTTTTTCTAGTTGACTTTTAATCTAAAATGATTTACAGAAAATGGCATTTACATGTTTTTGTGGGTCGGTTTGGGTGCCAACCAAGAGTTTGTACAGCAAGTGTTTGGTGTACCTTCTGCTGTACAAATTAACATCGAGCAAACCACATTACCGGTTCTGGATAATCCAACATCGGAAGCTGTGCGAACGATTATTGAACAAATTAGGTCACAACGACACAGATATATGAGAGTAAGTTAAATTCATGCTGCGTTGATGATGTTACTAATATTATGTGTGTTTTGTGTTTATAGTTAACATTGGTTAGGCAAAAAGAAAAAATGGAGAGCGTATTCAAACATTTCCTCATTGAAGACCGCGGATTGGATGGATCGCCAAGCTATGTCGACTTTTTGTGCCACATGCACAAAGAAATTCGTAATATTTTAAGCTAGCAGAAACGGCGTTAGTTGATTTTAAAACACTCGCAACAATAATTACTAACGGAAACATAAAATACGAAACGCGAAAATAATATATAACTTAAGTAAATAAGAATGAAAAAAACAGCATGAGATTTATTTCAAAGTAACTAACTTTCAATTGGTCAGACTGAACATCAGACACTTTTTTTCGTTTGTTTCCATCATGATGAATATAAGTCAGCAAACATACATTAATTAATTATGATAATGCATACATTTTGTTTTTAGTTGCCTGTTTAGTTAAGTTACAATTGATTATTTCGGATTCTGGTGGGTTAGTGCTGAAATTCATGATGGTGCGGTTTGTGTTGTTGGTTTTTTAGTCATTCATCCATTCGATTTTAATGTGTGTAGAGAATTGGGAGTGAAATTATTATAGTATTAACGTAGGACTTGCAAATTCAATGGAATCAACTACCACCGATTGGACTCATTATCGGCTTGTACTCGAGGCGAACTATAAATAATATTGTAGATTGTAACTAGGATAGATAGGCAATCATGGAATTTGAATTTAAATTGGACGATTCTACGCTTCATCATGAATTTCAAATGATTATATGATACGATATAAATTCCAACTGTATTAAAATGAACACACAATTTAATGCGATTAATGGATTTACTGGAATTTATAATTATAATGAACTATGAACATTGTAATCACAATAACTATATTTTGTATATCATAGATTAATTTTATTTTGGTTCTCCTTATAAAGGTTTATGTACTATAAAAATAATATACGATATAGTAATTTTATGTTTTTGGTTTGTCTATGGCACTTCTAATTTTATATCCTTTTGGACATTTTCAAAAATATTTTACGGTTTAGAAGTTATGAGCATAAAAGGACATACATGCCGATTGGCTATCCCATGATAATCAAATTCACTTTCCTTATTGGTCTTATACAGTTTAAGGGTTGTGCTTTATTGTATGACCAAATATTATTCATAAATATTCCCCAAAGTATTTTATTTTAGCCTTCAAAGTTGGGCAATTTCTTCGTTTTTTTCAAGCACCGCTTTGAAAATTCGTCATAACTTTATGCTTTTATTGTATTATTTTTAGTTCTGAATTTGAGGTTAGTAGGCGACCACAGATGAATGACTCAATTACTAATAAAACGCCTTGTATAATTAGTTTATAGTGGTATTTATTAATTTTAATAATTAATTCAATTTACTGGATAGTTTTTATTCGATTTTTAAAATTTTAAACTTTGTATAATTTAAATTTTAAGAACGCAACCCACCATACACCAATCTATGCTTGGAAACTTTCAAACTTCGTACAACTCACCCATGCAAAAGTTACTGGTTGCTAGGGAGTGT
>JARJDS010040713.1:0-11186 GCA_030264155.1 Atheta pasadenae | reverse complement strand
TGCCAAGACGATGCGACACCGTGCACAGCACCGTTTGCTCCAAGCAAAACTATGCACACTAAAGTAGTTAGAGCTGACAGACAGGATTTAACATCCTGCCACACATAAAGAATAAATTTAGTTTTAATTTCGACTTTCAGCTTGATTAACAAGACTAAAATTAAAGCGTCGCATTTAATTTCCCACTGTTTTTCGCATTGTGCAAAGTTTTCACCGAACTTAACCAAAAGCTGACTTAATAATTTGTAAATTAATTGCATCAATTAGAAAGCGATGTGAGCGCCACGTAAAAGCCGATAAGATGGTAAACAACCAACCCCTACCGGCAAAATCCCTTGCAGTAAACGCGCGAGCATGATTTATAAGTCTTTGGCAAAGTGAAATAAATCACAAAACGCGTGTTCGTAAGACACAGGAATCTACATCTAAGCAAAATGTGTGTAGTAGTCGTAAGCAACGTAGCAAACCTTCTAAGATACTAAGCTTTTGCCGCTTGGCTACAGCCGCCCCCACATCTTTGAAGCAGAGAAGGTAAAAGTATCGCAAAGAGAAGGTGCGCAAACTCAAACACGAGGAAGCGCAAACATGTAACTCGTTTGAATATGGAAATAGTTGCGGATGAAGTTCGCCGTTAATTGGTTTGAGGTGTTAAGTGGCGAGAGAGATCGGGCAAACGCGATTAGCTGCCGCTGCCGCCGCCGACGACGCCGACCCCGACGCCAACACAGGACGCTGACTTTCGGCAGCACACAAGGCAAGCGGCAAGCTTCCCCGCGTAGTATTGATCTTATTAGCTTAAACCAAATCCCGTTACATGTTACACGCTCCAGACTCAAGTCGTGGAGTCGGAGAAAATGCCTAAACACGTAAATCCAATCTGTCAGGGCACGATTTTGTGTGATGGGAAAACTCCCGCAAACTTCAACAACATAAAGATGTAATTATCAAGGTCGTGCAAATTGCGACGATTTTGAAAACAAACACAGCAAATAATTTAAACTTTCAAATTACCGACAAATGTAAAGCACGGTAATAAAACAAAAGAAAGAAAATTGCGAAAGGAAGAATAAAATATGAGTGAAATAATGGTAAACGAGTACCAAAGCAGCAATAGAAAGCAGAAAGGGGGAGAAAACAAATATTCAAATATTCGATTAAAAATCACTTAAATAAATGCATATGAAACAGGGGGGCGGCTTCTTATTCGCACGACCACCGTCGCGCCGTGCTGCTTTTCTTCCACTTGAACTTTCAACATCGCGACGAAAGCAAATATCGTCTCAAGATGCACGAGCGAGAATTGGAATATTCCCATTGCGATTGCACAGTGTACAGGCAAGGACCGAGTGGGTGAAAGAGGCGAGAGCAGAAAATTGTGCGCGCAAAGACGATGAGAAGTTGAGGCGGCGACGACGGCATTGCGCGGATGAGATTCAATTAGACGCGAGCGGGTCCTAATTGGGCGCACTCACCCGCTGCCGCCACAGCCGCCGCTCACCCGACAAACCGCCAGCCGCAGCTTGCAGAAATAATTTGAATATAAGCAATATTTAATGTCGAGATATTTGCTTTTATAATAAAGTGACTCGTGCGCCCCGCGTCGCACACAATTGCGAGCTGGGTCACGAGTGCTTTAAATTGCGAATGAAGAACTTGGGAAAGTGAAACGCGCGTGCAAGAAACTGCGCCCGCCAACTTCACCTTTTCGCTGATAACGAGCTCATATATTCATAAACACACCTCGCATTAACTTTATATTAACTTAATTATACTCCGAACACATATACCACACTCACTTTTTTGGCGTTGAACTTCAAATTTTCTACGCAAAAAAGAACAAGTGTCGAAAACTTTACAGGCGCTTGGAATTGTAATTGCATATTGAGCATCGGGGCGAAGAAATCCTAGTCGTTTGGAGGTCCTTTCGGATGATGCCAAACGACGCCCAACAACGCGAGACCACGTAAAACAACGCCATTCAGAAGCACATAATAGTGGCGCCCTTATTATATTTTATGTGGAGGGTGTCTCGGGGTGTCGGCACATAATGACAACGACCAGACACACCGCACATAAAATGACCCTGAGCATAGATGAACAGAATATTTCGATGAGTAGCGCAGGAAAGAGAGAAAAGCACCGCCAAGAATAAAAAGTACCAAAAGGCCAAAAATGAGAATAAAACGATGACAGGAAACGATGATATCGAAACAAACCGAAAAAAGAAAACGAGAAGGAAAAGCGCTGCAAGGTTGAAACGTGCCAGGATATCACCGAGAAAATCGCACCACCGTCGGGAGACATTATACGAAAATGAAAAGAAGAAAATAGACACCAAAAAATGAAAGAAGGATCGATCCCAATAGTAAACAGAAATGAATTCTAAACCATTTTATTGTCATCATCTACAGCTAAATCTAAGATTTTTCGTGCAACGTCAGTTTGCATAATAGCTAGGAACGTCCTAGGCAATTAAACAAACGACATCCTCTTGTGCTTCCTGTTCCCGGAGTAGCTGCAAAACAGATGTAGGACGTACAGGGTGGAAGCATGTCGAATGTAACCCCGAATACGTACACACTCTCCGAGCAAGTGCCACATGTACACATGTTATGCCGCTTAAACCTGGTTAAAGAGATAGAGAAACCTGTGCAATGCCCTTTGCAAAGCGCCTACCAACCACCGGTCAGAACAATAGAGTTAATTCACAAACGGACTCGTTCCTCCGCACGAACGTGAAACACATAACGCAAAAGCACAGACAACGTGCGTTGCGAGGGGTTGCCAAGCGGAGAAAGAAATCCAATTAAACGACGAACCGGCAGCGCGATCCCCGTAAAAAAAGACGGCTCATCGGAAAAGCGAGAAGTAGCCGCCACCGTCGCCGCCGCCGTAAGGTTGGAGCGAACGAACAGGAACGAAACGAGAAACGAGACCTGCACGAAGCCTAGACTAGTAGACTATAGGGAATGAAGGAACGCGGAGAAGCGCGTTTCTGATGGGAATACAAATGCCATCGCTGGCCGACGGTGCGCTAAGCTAGAAAATGCCAGAATGCACCCACACTCACACACACACCGTTGTACATATGCGAATACAGAACGGAAACGCACACCAAAATGTCTATGCCGATTCCATCTACGAGCATCCGCGAGCATGTCGATCGGAATACCGGTTGGTGCATTGCAGTCGTTCAGAAAAAAAACGCAAAGAAAGTCAATTTTCAAATTCACCCCGCGTACATTTGCCCTCCATCCGGTTGGCGCTATTGTCAATGCATAAATAAAGATTCCAGGATTAAAAGAAATCCAAATGGAACAGAAACGACATCTTAAAATTGCATTTTGTTGCATTTCATGCCAACGGCGAACGCGCGTTATTGCGATTCCGACCAGCAAGCAGATGGCGCCTCCACCAATTAATTAAGCCGCCGTCATAAATCATCCGGGGCCGTGTCCTGCGCACGTTCCGCAAGTTGCGCGCAGCGGCGAAGCGACAAAATTAAAAATTCCTTCATATTTCACTACTTCGAACAGTTTTGCACGCACGTGCATAAAATGTAAGAGAATCCCAGCTCGTCACGTCCTCTGTGCCTTAATGTTAGCAAAGATAAGTAAGAACGATGCGAGATGCTGTTGTTAAAACTATTAAATTAACATGAAGAGGCAAATGAATCCACCAAAAACAACGAACAAAATGAGCGACGAGACAACAAATCCAAATACAAACTCTGGCAAGTCCTCAAACTGAAAGCATGAAAATTCCTCTCGAAAAGTGTAGACATCGCGGTTTGTGTCTCCCCCGCGTCAGCCAGCAGAGCGCAAGATCCAATTTGTCTCCACTTTTCGTGCATTCGCATCACGCGGTTGTTGGTCGCCTGCCCGCAAACTTAATTACAAACAACAGCTTAATTACCGAATACAAGAACTACCGCTGAAAAGTGTACCCAACGCTGGGGGACACGAAAGAAAATTGCTTTTTGTCTTCATTGTCGTCGACTCTTGTCTGACTATCTACAAAATTCCAAAACAAACAAAACCGAAAACTATCCGGGAATGATAAATTTGAGGATATCCTTGATTTTTCAGCGATCGCAAAGTTTCCGTAATGTAATGTACAGTTTTCACTTTTAGTTTCAGTTGTTCGCAAAATAACAAGATCCCGTGACGTTGAGTGATTGACATCGGTTTGCCGGTTTAGTGGTCCGCACGTCGTTGCCTCATATCGAGGGGATGAACGGCACGCGGAAAGGCAAGTCTTGTTCTTGTTTACTATTCACGAATATCGTGCGTGTGTAACGCGCATTTACCCTACTTTCCCACTTCATGCTTCACTCTCAACTTCACTCACTCGCGCCCGCTTACTGCGACTAGCGAGCGAGTAGTAGCTAAGGGGCTACTCAACTATTTGTGTACTGGTTTCGGTTTGATTAATGTCTTCCTCAATATATTATAATCCATTCCAAAAACCAGCCAACAACCCCGCAAAAGAAAGCGCGCGTATAAAAAAAAAACTGAAAAGAAAAAAATAGCATGAACATGCAAATACTAATGTTGAATATATCTCGCAACTTTTTTCTTTTGGTTGTGCGAGCAGCACTTTTTATAATGCAGGACTTCCGGTTCACCAATTCAAAGTAATAATTGATGCAAAGAGTGCCCGGACTAGATTCAGCTATGTGTTTTGTATCCTTGAAACGCGTTTAGTTTGGCTCGATCGCGGGAAACGAAGCAAACGTATTCGCACAATGAATATTCAACCAAGTACAACATGTACGGTACCATTATGATGATGTCCCATTGTGCGCTCGGCTGCGAAATGGACTTGCTAGTAGTAGCCGATGGCGTTGTTGGGCACAAAAAAAAGAACCAAGACAAAATGCGCGATTTCAATGCACGTCAAGTCTAGCATAGACGATGGGCGAGTGCCCCGAACAGAACGGTCGACGATTACGATTACCGTCGTCCCGCGCAGACTGCGCGTGCTGGAGGCGGCCGGCGGGCAAGAAAAAAAACGAAAAGTGCAAAATCGGCGCATTGCAGCAGACCTCCAAGCGATTCGAGAGCGATTCACGTCCGATATTCGGGGAACGCAGCAAATGGCACGCCATTGACGATGGCAGCAGGCAGGAGTGAGGATATAGGCGCGCTGGGAGATAGGCAGGTAATGTCATGCCGCCCCCAGAACTATTTCCAACCAACTCAACGCCGGATGAAGGGCATGATGGGTGTGGGTACGAAAATCGCGATAAGAATTCAAAGCGTGTGCGGATGTGCTTCAAACTAAATGAGCAAAACTTGTCTTGACATGACCTACATGAAAAAGATTTTCCAAAAAAGGATCAGAAAATTTAGTCAAAAATATGTCATTACACTCATCTTATACGATACATTTCTTATCGTGAGAACAGACAACAGGCAAGAAGTTGGTAGGCGACGATTTGATACCAAGGGCGATGACGAGACGCGATTCCACTCACACCCCCAAATACACAAGCAGCAAAGAAGCTTTACGTTTCGGGTCTTCACGACTGAATATAATGCAATTTGATTCCTGCCACACACGCACACACACATCACCACGCTATTCATTCTTCTTCGTGTGTGGAAAGTTGTGTGAAGAGGAAAGCAAGTGTGGAAAGTGTAGAAAACACATTTTAGACTCCCTTTTACTTCGTCGCTTTCAGGCATACCTAGTACACACTAGTAGTAGCTTGAAAGCGACACATGTTTGTTACCACTCTGATGCAGCAAGCCGCTGCCGCTTCCGCGAGCTACGAGCGCACACATTGTACACACATTTTACTTTTACATTAGCGATTATCTGCCTTTGCACGAAGGCGAGCTACTTAAAGCCGCACGCCCCCCTGAACGCATAACGCTACAGCGTCGACACAACGAAACGCACAAAACCAACCAACGCCGAACGAAGCCTGAGAATCGAAGCAGAAGAAGCCAGAAAGGGAGCCACGCCAAGGCGACAGGTATTATCAATTTTATTTATACGCCCTCGCCTCGACTGCCGCGCGCGACGCAGTTATCGGATAAGGAACTCGTACATCAACTACTCTTATCCTTGAAGAGGCACCACCTTCGTAGATAACACGCACGAGCGTACACCACGATGCAGAAACAAAGCCCAAGCTAAAGCACCCACGCCAGGAAAATCATTTTTCAACGTTAAACTACAAAATCTGCACAGCGCAACACACCACGTGGTTCAAATGTCCGAATTTCACATAAACCAAAATAGCCACAGCGTTATACAGTGTTTCAGCCGGCTTTACTACCTCAAGAGATTGCGGTTCAGCGCCGGTAAGCTAGCGCTTTCAACTGACATAATGAAATTCCTTCATAGTCTTCATACTCCATCTCTAAGTCTAAGCAATATGATTAATTATAATCGTCAACACCGGCCGCTACATACTATAACCGCTCGCTGTTATAGGCTATATAATGTCGTGAAAATGGAAACAATGAGTTCCTTTGTTACTAAAGTCAATTCGAACTCCTTGCCATACATACACATATACCAACTAATATTCACCCTGAACACTGCTCCTGCTGCAATTTCTATTTCTATTCGTATTCCTATTCCAATTTCGTATTCGTGGTGGTCGCGTGAGCGTGTGTGCACGTGGCGCCTATTCGCTTCGCGCTGGTGTGCGGATCGATAAGTTGGCATGTCCAGGAGCGATGCTCGTGCAAGTTGGCATGGCATGTCCTGCCAGCGGGCGCGTGGGTGTGTTTCTCACTCTATGTGTATGCGCGGGCTTGCCGGCAAGCAGGGGGTCGAAGGCGACAGGCGTCTAGACTCGCGGACGCCACGGGCGGAGCTCCAAACGACGCAACAATAACGTCGATGGCGTCGATCGGCCGTGTGTGTGCACGAAAGAACAGCGAAACCGCGCATTAGGCCTAACGCCAGAAACAAGCCAGAGCCGGAACAATGCCAGAGCTAGTTAGTAATATAGTATGCCACTAGGTCACCCAACCACCGCACCACCAAGGAAAGCAGCAAACTCCAACCTCCAACCTTTTAACGACTAATAAAATTCGGAGCGCAAACGAGCTCGCTACAAACCATACTAAACCAAGACCAAGCAACCGCCAGCAACCAGTTTCATTTATTCCAGTCCAAAGTAACTAATTAGTAAATTTACTGAAAACAATAAAAATCACTTACTCGTGTTTGAAGACACAATAGACAGTTATGTGCAAAGCGGATTGTGGGTTTTGGTTTGGTTTGGCTTTGAGTTTCTCAATTTCTCAATCAAAGTTTAAATATTAAACCCTCGGGCGACCACTTTACTCTTCGCACGTTTCTTTCGTAGGAAATGCCCCGCGCTTCCGCCAGACTCCCAGACGATGGTTGCAAAGTTGAAAACGCGGGATGTTTCTCTCGTCTCATCTCAACTCAACTCCACGCAGCAAACGCAGAAGTATAGGAGTACAGAAGCAGCAAGCAATGCAGGAGAAACGTTCAAATATTTGTGCGAAAGCTTTCGGTAGAACACAAAAGCCTCAAGCCAAACTACGATTCCTACTCCACGCGGCTTACAAACTCACTGCTGAAGCAAGTGTGAGTGGAAAGAAGAGAATCTGTAGCTACGCATACATGAACGCACATATTCAATAATAAGGACGAACGAGTGGTTCTTCAGAAAGGAATAAGCACACATTGCAACCGCAGCCGACCATTCATCCGTCCTATGCAAATCAATCGAATACAATTGATGAGAAAGAAAAGAATCTACACTTACACTTAACTCAACTCCACAATACTCTCCCCTACACCCAAGATTTATCATCGATATGTTTTGATGTTATGTTCACATTCAGATCAAATAGTTGCCAGTTGCGTGTTTGTTATACACGATAGAAACCATACGGGTACGCGGCGGCGTTCCGTTGTGTTGTGAATTGTGTGTTTGAACGCGAGCAAGAAATGCGATAATTAACAGGATGAATTAGTGGCTTGTTCGTACGAGTATTAATACTACACACCGCTACACATTGGCGTCATTCCGTTCGCACAAAAGCGAGCGCGAGCATTTATTGTATCCGCGGTGTAGTGTTCTAAACCTCAAGCTCCATATGCGCGGCTACAACAACTGCGCCTGCGAGATAGATGTGGGTCGGATGGCAATCATATAATTTTCGTGATGACATCAATTTATTAAACATAACGGCAACGATGACGACGGCCATAAACCACGTTGGAGCGAGCGCGTTACCAAACTCTCACACTGTCCGACTGACTGTCTGCATATTGTATATTGTCCACACAGATTTAAAACGTGTTTATAATTTTTATAAAAGTTCTAATTTGTTTACAATTACGTACATCACGCCGGAATGTTGCGCACAACAAACATTATTATTACGATAAGCGCAGTCGTGCTCAAGAATTCGTTGTAAGCGTTTAGTTTTCCGAGCGTTTATCCTCCGTCACTCGAGTCCTCCGCGCCACACTATTCCTCCATCATGCGCGCGTTTTGTCCGCGCTCATTCGAGCGTAATGTTGAACTTTACAAGAGCCACAATATGTTGAGAATTTGCGAATAATTATTCAGCGCGATGTATACCACCAACACGAGAGATTGGAGGCATGAAAAAATAAAATACAGCCAAAATAAAACTTTAACTATCAAACCCACAATAAAAGTAGGCCATTAAAAGTTATCTTTGGTGCATTATACCTCACGATTTCATTCACTTTCTTTCTTCATCGCAAATGCATTTTTTCAACAGGTATTACAATCTTTTATGACTTCCTATATAAATAAACCGTACTTTGGTACTTTATTGAGTTGAGTACTTAAATCAACAATACCAAAAATATTAAAACTTAATTTAAATTCATAAATAAATTCGTAATATTTTTATTAATTTTCCACAATATTTTCTTTCCATTTATTTTCCTAAAGGTACTAAAGGATCGTATTATCAAGGGATAAAAGCGTCAATCCCAAAACGTGCATGCGTAACGTTTACTCTGCGATCGGCCTTTATCGCGTTCCACTTTGTGCTCAGAAGGTCGAAATACTTTACACTCTAAAGACGTTGTGGTACGCCTCACTCACTCAAGGGCTTCGAGAAACTGAGATGAGATGCTTCGTAACTCCAAGGCAGGATCAGATTAATACATTATTTATTAATAAAAAGCAGAATCCGTGTTGAGTTTAGTTAAGTTAAACCCTTAGATTTGAAATTTCAAGTATCAACTAGTATGCATTACCAGCATCCTGTGTGTATCAAGTGTTATCCCTTCCGACAATATGTAATCTAGTTTAGTATCGAACCAACAGAAAGTAAACAAAGTCGACTTAACACCCGCGTTAATTCATGCGCGTAATTGCGAAAGCAATCAAACACACATGAAAAGTGAACACAACACTTAATTGATGAATTACACGTTTAAATTGTTTATGTTAACTTAATCTTAATATTGCCTAGATTATTTACCGAAAAATTTGGTAAAATTTATCAAAATATGTGCAGCTACCACACAACAGCTGAAACATTTGAAAAGATGGTAATTTTCCATTTTCCCTGTTGATCGTAAATTATAAAAAAGAAAATATAAGTTTTTTGTGTGCCAGCGCGCGCCGCGCCCCGTTGAAACATTCATCCAAATGTCAATTTATTCAAAACTCGTTTCGACAAAAAGGGGCCGCGAATATATTTGCAATTGCAATAACCGTATATCTTGCACAGCCACGGACGGCTACGCGTTCTCCACTGCTCCTCTCCTCCCTGTGCCAGTGCTTGGTGCTTCGATGCGTCCGATCGTAGCTCTTCGTTCACGGCTCCTTCGGCACGGGCGCGCAAAATTCACGGCCTGAACCGACGAGGTCGTACGTTTCGTACCGTCCCTGCTTCGCTCCACTTCGAGCCCCCTTTTGCCAGTATACACAGTCATGCGAAACCGTGGGCAATATTATACGCATACCTGTACTGCCAAAGCTATGAACGTATAAGAGTAAAGAGCAAGGAATGTCGAGAAGAAGAGAAAGACCAGACAACCAATTCAAAGTCCCAGTCCCACAACCAGGACGATCTCCGGACGAAGAGATAGTTTTAGCATTCGAACGCGAGAACCAAACGTCTCCGGGGACCATCTTCACCTGATAAGCATGACTTTTCGCAAGCATCAGAATCTTTCCATCGAGATAGACGGTAGCTACTACCTACCAACATACAAAATACGAATACCAATCGAAATTTGTTTCTAAAAAGTTGCTTTCCAACAAAATCAAACTCAAAAAAAAAAAGACACAAAGCGTTTTTATGAAACGCGTTAATCACAAGCCGAAAGGCACTTAAACTCAACAAATTGTGAGAGAAAAAAAGTCAATTACTGCCGGTACCTACTGTCGATTTTAAAATCGGTCGAAACAGTCGAAAATCGTTAATCCTTCATTTGAATACGCATCTATCAAAGCGTATTTTTCGCGAGGGAGAAAACCCAATGTCGTATGCATCAGTTCTGTTTTTCCCTCATCCGTTTCCGAGCCATCGCAAATCTTTTTATCTCATTCTAGCCTGTGGCAGTTTGGCAATTAAATTGTTTTTCCTTTTAATCTCATATCCTCTTTGATTCAATTCATTTCTATACAAAAAATATTTTCCAAAAATGTTATATTTACGGAATAACCAAACAAAACACGTAAAAGTGTAATCATTTGCTATAAATTCGGGCAAATATTACTTAGAAAACTTAGTTTAACGAAAGCGTTTAACCAAATCGCGCACACGGTACCAAAACACAACACTCGTGGTAAACCAAACAAGCCCAGCAAACAGCAAGCAAGCAAGAAGAAAAAAAACTTGTAAAAACTTGTGTGAAAAATATGAGTTTGGTTCGCTCGAATCCCTCCTTCATCCAGCGTTTTAAGCAGGTGCCTCAACATCTCATCCTAACTAGAGATAACTTTGTGCAAACCAGACCCTCTTCTTCGCCAACAACGACGCGGACCGACCGTGCCTGGTCTGCCGCCACTTTTAATTAAACTTACGTCGAGTTTTCAAGAGTTTTGACATTACCGGAAAATTGAAAACGCGTATATTGCATTCGTGGTGTAAGTCCGCCTCAAAAACGCGCCCTTCTTATTCATTTCTGCTTTTGTTTTTTTAACGCGTTACACCGTCTAACCAACAACATTATTTCATTATCAAAATATT
>JARJDS010040701.1:0-22761 GCA_030264155.1 Atheta pasadenae | reverse complement strand
TAAATCGCAGGTGGCCTACGTGATGCATGTTGTCGTAGCCCTTGCGATATGCCCATATATGGCAATACTCATCGCGCCCGCTTCCTATTTGCCAATATCTCACCCTATCTTTAACTCAGCGTTTTCTTTGTAACTTCCACACTTCTTTTCGTCACTCTATCTTTCGATTCTACCCAAATAAGTTCTGTCTCGTGCTCTGATGTGTAAAGTGGAAGTTAAGTGTTTTAATAAACTAATTAAAATATTCTCGTGATTTTATATTAACTCGCACTCTTTAAACACCTCAAACTTGTTTATATTTTATTATTGTACTATTGTGGTGGTTGTTTTTAAAATGATTCACTGACCATAAAGTGCACAAACATGTCACAAGTTGGGACAGTCTCAACATTCTCAACGTCGAGAAAATGCAGTAAGCCGAGCTTTGGCTTTGAAAACGGGACAGTTGAAAATGTTTGTAACAAATTTCACACTAGAAAAAGCTTTATTTGATAGAGTACCGAGCATGACGGATAAACCAGCATTTCCGCAACGAGTTTTCCGTCGTGATTTTACACATTTTCCACTCGTGAGTCTTGTCAAGTCGTAACCATCATGATGGTGCTTAAGAAAACTCACAAAAGTGTGCAGCGCGTGCACAGCGTTTATTCAAAACACACTTTTGTGCACTTCTTTCTATCGCCCCGCCGACCCACCCACCCCCCATGATGATGACTTCCTTCACTTCATGCATAGTTAGTAGTTAGCATGTTTTTTCAAGTTTATATCGTCATTTCCGTTTTGCTTGACTTGCATTTTTTTTTTTAGGAAAAACTACCAAACTACCAAACATATTGTGTTCTTCTGTTGGCTATTTGTTCCAGTTACTCAACAAACAAGGGTAAAATTTGCTTAAAATGAAAATAGAATACAGGGGTACACTGTAAACCGTACTGTAATTTAGCTTCCTGGAAACAACAAATTTGCATTCTTTAATAACGTAAAACTTTTGTTATCTAATATATTCTTTCCTTCATACGTCAAATAACAAACATCGCGTGTGTGAATTTTATTTGTTTGCACATAACATGCTCGAAATACATTTAAATTTTTCATATTTACCTAACCTCAATTTATCGTTTACGACCCTGATACAAATTAATTTCCGTTACTGTCACAATTTTTCAGCAGCATTTGTTTTATTTCTTTCCTCCAGCAACACAAAACCACAAGACAGAACATAACTTTGGACTGTTGTTGAGAGAGTGATTTGATGGAGGCAAATTTAGGTTATTGTCGAATGACGAGTGACAGTGCCGATTTAAATAAGGCATCAAACGAGAGGGTGCGACGACGATGAGCAACAAAAAACATAAAAATAAAACACAATAAAAGCCAGAAACGCAGAAATAAAGTCCTACGTCTCGAAACTTGGTCGCCTGCGCAGGACTTGGGACATAAAAATAGTTTGATTTGCTTGTTTTGCAAGGCACGTTCTTGTCAACCGGCGCAAGAGAAAAAAGCCGCGCCGCCGCCGCCTCTTGCACGTAGGAAAAACATGTTTATCACGGATGCGGCCGCCATAAACTTGTAGTGACAAGATTCCCTAAGATACTACAATTTATACAGAATTTGGTTTAATTAAATGCGTAATTTTTAAAAAAAATTAATTTTTAAAACAAAATTTTAAAAACAAAACATTTTCTATTTAAAGTGAAGGCATAAAAGTTTAAATGAGATCTCCACAACTCGCAATGTTTGCTGTGCTTGGTGGGTAGCAACCAAAAGTAATTTTAGAATATTTTTTTTGTTACTCAAACTTTTTCTAACTGAATTTTTTTTTCTAGTTTTGTATGAATCAAGCTTGAGTGGCTTCTATCCATCGTTACTATGCAAATGATTTACATCCGTCTGTCGTTACGACCCAAAGTAATTTTGGTTGCTTACCACGAAAAAAATCAGACTATGAATTTTTTTTTAAGTTACTGTCATGTGAGTGCATTGAGAAAATCATTAAAATGTGTTCATATTAGGTTAGAGTGGAGGAAAAATACAAGTCATGACGATACATTGTTAACTGTTGAGTCTGATAAGGAAAAAGGAAAAGAGGAAAGATGTGCGGAATGTAGAACGTAGCAGAGAATGAATGAGCGCGCTTTTTGTCTGAAGAGGGTATGCGGACGCATGTACAATGTACGAGTAATAGAGTAGGGAAAAAGTGAGGTTAGATCGGTTCTAGACTCCAGAGGTCGATGTTCGCTACCATGCGTACAAACGTATTTCGCGTTTGTGCGTGTGTAGTTTTCGTCCTTTCATTTTCTTTCTCTATAAGTTTGTGAGAGCTTGGTGAGCTTTGGGAGTGCGTTCTGCTCGACACAATAAACCATCGAAATGGGTCACGGTGTCATGTGCCATTCACGCTACTATTCTTTCAAATCTTTTATTGATTACATTACAAAATATCAGGAAGCATCAAAAGCAATTATTTATTTTATAGCGAGATTATTAGTTATTTGTTTTTTTTTGTTTTTTTGTTTTTTTATAAGTCTTTATACTGTGCTGCCATCTAGTAAGTAAAAGTATTAAGTATAATTTATTTTTGAGGTTAGGAGTCAATGATGAAATAAAGGATTATTCTCAATCATCTCTTAATGAAGCATTTTGGCCGAAATTGCGTAACAAACACACGAAATTAATGTTTATCATATCTTCTTCCTGCTTCTGCTTCTAATTTGATTCAATTTCGTAAGAAACGAAATGAACGACTGATTTTGTCGAAAACGAAATTTGTTAGCTCGCATGCCAGTCTTTTGGCTGTCTTACCATCAGCCTGTAAGCATTTAGTTTTCCGTATTGTTTACTCGGTCATTATTCCTTCCACAATACTTTCGTCTTTCTTTAGAAGCGTCGTCATTTTTTTTTCGTCTTTTCATTTCGCGAATTCTCGAAAACAGCGCAGTGTTGCTCACTGTACCAAAAAGCAGACCTAGGTATAGATCTTAGCTTCTGGCTTCATTGAGTTTTCCTCCAGACAGACATATAATAAAGAAACTCCGAGAAGAAGCCACACGAACGCACAGTGCCACATTATTATTGTTGGCTACCATACAACGTCAGGAGGACACTATTCTCCGAAGAAGAAAAATACTGGTACACATGCATATACAGAAGTACGCCACTGCTGGTGGTGGTTGTAAATGTTGGGAATTAGTAACAACAAACTGAGCAAGGAGTAGAAAGTATTTAGGTGTTCAGTGCTCACGTAGTATACGTATAGTTACAAATAAAAATGAAACAAATGAAAAAAAGAAAAAACAAAAAAAGATAGAGTCGACGGAAGTGAAAGCATCGAGGGTGGCCGTGGCGGCAGTGGCAGCTCGTTGTCGTTATGCACAAGCACATGAAGTGCACGTCGTCATCGTCGCCGTCGCAAGCTTTTGTTTCGCTGCGTCAGAAAACGTTCACAAATAAGCAAAATCAAGTAGACTGTGAGTCGTGCGAACGATGTGTGACAACCTTAGAGGAGTTAGATTCATCCACTTATCGACAACGGAAAGAAATTGTACGGAATGTGTAGAGGGAATTGCTGCAATTTAGTCGCAGCGCAAGTAATTGTCCCAAAAAGCTCAACTTGCACTCTAAATGGAAGAAACAAATGACTATCGTGCAGAAAAACTGCACTTGTTTATCTCTTTTCGTTTTGTTTCTTGCATTTTAGAACTAAGTAGGCACAAAAAACATTTGCAAATTATAAACTTAAGAATTTAATTTTACTTTAGTTGTTTAAATAAGGGGGGCTTGAATTGAAATTACTGGTAACAGCCCCAATTGCGAAATTACAAATTTGTGTAAATGGTAGAATAGTTTGCAGTTTGCTGTTTCGCTTAAATTTCATTTCCAATTACTTGCTCTATGTCGTTCTAATCAGCTATGCTGTTTGTACGCAAGTTTGTAATTGTATGGTAGTCTAATTACTGATGCAATGTAATGGGGGATTATAGTCACAAGCATACAACACTACATATTACGGAATAAATGTTTGTAAATATAAACGCTAGTAGAAACAGCAATTTTGAATATTGTTTGGTATTTTGATTTGGTCAGTCGAGATTAATATTTGATGGAAATCACAAGTGTTAGGTTAGGATTCGTAGAGTTTGGTTATGTTCTAACCAAACTTACATTTATTTGAATTTGAACTTGTTTGTACGCACTTTCTAAGGTCAAATTATGAATCTTAACCATTCTTACACCTCCTTGGACATTTACAAAAAATTTCATCAAAAGTGGTCCAGTCGTTTAGGAGGACATTGCGAACTAACACACAAAAAGTAGATTTTTACATAGAAAATTAAAAAAAAAATTATCACGAACATTAAAAACAGAAACTTTACTTTGATTAATCACAAATGCATCTTAATTCAACTAATCACCAATTTAACAAACAGAAACAAAATATAAATTGTAGGAAAATCTGCAAAATGTAATTTCCTGCTCTTGCTTGCTGTCTGTACACTTTTCTACTTTACATTTTACGTATATCAGTTTTGATATATTGCCATTCAAATATAAATGCTACAATAAAACTCTGCATTATGTAATATAATGCGTAACGTAAGTTGTACTATTGAAGTAACTGGAAACGAAACGCGCCGCGTCGGATAACGGAATAAATTTAGTACGCGCAGATTATCCCCGTGCCAATAACTCACCGATAAATGCATTCAGAGCTAAGCGATTCAATAAATTGCGCGTTATCTGACTACGAGTTGATTATTTTTGTTTTTTCTTTCTACGTGCGTTTTATCCACATCATATTGACAAGAAAAATTTAAAACGACTGTGTGTTTTTTTTTTCTAATTTTCAATTTATCAATTATAAATTTTAAAATAATTTTTAGTTTTATAATCCATTGAAAGGCAGGCGTTGTTGTTGCATTCGTTGTCAACATCTAGACCTAGAACCCCTAAAACCCACACCGCCATTACGTCGTTTGTCGTCTCTCAAGCTTTCCTCGGCTAGTAGTATTCGATCCTTGGAAAGTTAGTAAATCTTCTTTCACTCAATAGGAAGCAGAGGCACGAAGCTGGCCAACCATAGCCACCCTCTCTGCTTCAGCAAGAGTAATTGAATCATTTGACGTTCTATTAGCCTCCTACAGCTTCAGCTCCTTCTATATTTGCTTGCCTCGTGAAGGTTTCGTATACTCTTTCGTCCTCCACGGCCGCGGCGTAATGTGAGCAACGTATTTGTATAGAAACGCAGCCAAAGTCAACGATTTTCATCGCATAACTTTTCAATTTGTCACATGCCACTACCGCAATGAGTATTGTTACTATAACAAATTACCAATTACTAAAACCGACAAGGTTTGGTCCAACGTGAAGAAAATAAATAAAATCTGTGGATTTCCAACCACTTTTACACTCAAAACTGGACAAGTTCTAGTACATTTTTACTTAACTTAACAATATTACACTTGCCAGACTTTCGTCCTGCTCCTGCCGAAGATACAGTAACTTATAACGTGTAGGACTATAACACGTTGTTGAAGAGTTGAGAGAAGCAAGCAATGCGCTTAAGACCAAAACGTTCTGAAGTTCTAACGCATGTTGTGAAGCAAACTTGTCTCGAACGTTGCGGCAAACGATAATAGAAATTTATGTTTGTAACTATGTAACTTTCAGGCAAGTGAAGACACTTATAGTGAGCGACAGTCGACAGAACGACAGACGACGGACAGACACGATACACGATGTTTTAAAAAGTTAAAAAGTTATGAAACTAAAAAATTAAAAATAACTCACCGTTTTTCCACTGGAACAGGATTTAACACTCCATAAAATTTAAAGAAAGTTTTTTCTTTGTTTTTAGTTTAAAGTTTTCAGTTTGCAACTATGCGGTAACCAAGTTCGACCACCTAACTTGGACTTTCCAGCAGGTCGCACGCCGCCACACACAAGGTGTGTGGATATTTTCGGATGTTTTTTTTCTATATTTATTTCGGCGAAACTTTAGCATTAGCGTGCGACGCTAGACAGGTGAACGCGCTCGACTCGCCGAGAACTATTAGCGCGATTAGTTTTCCGCAGCAAAAAAGCGTGACGCCGAACCAACGCACGTTGTGTTGGAACTCTGGGAAAATTCGCCGCTGTGCAGAGCGCTCGACGACGATGCCGTTACTGAATGTCGCGCGAGATAGCGACGGCGGCAATGGTGGAAGCGGTGGCGGCGTGCGCGTGTGCACGTTCTTCCCACCAAAAGCCGGAAAACTCACAGCTATGATAGTGAATTCGCTGTGCGTGTGCAAAACAGACGAAACAAGTGAAACAAGTGAGAAACAAGTGAAACGAAACGATGTCGATTTGATTAGAAACAAAAGGAATAAAAAATAGATGGCTATGCCAAGGAGTTCTACACCACACGGATGGATCCCAAGAGGGTGTGGAGATGTTAAGGGTGCAGATTTAGCTGTAGATAGTGTTTTGGTTTTGGCTAGACGGATCGAACTTGACAATATTGGCGATAATTTATTGATTTTCAAGTGTTTTTCTTGCAATTATCAATTGTTTTGCTTCTAACTTTGATAATTCATTTATTTCGATACTTACAGCTAGGTGGCGCTGGTTTAGACTACGAGACGTTGGTTCCAGAACCGTCATATTAACACTACTAATATTTTTTAGTATAAATTGCTAAATTGGTGATTTAAAAATTAATAATTCTAACACGCAATTGTGGCTAGCGTGTTTTGCGATGTTGTAAAGTGCATTTGCATATCGCACACGAACACAACGCAAAGCAAATTTGCTCCAACAAATGGAAATGCCGGGAATGCATTAATCATCATACTTGGATTGCGCGGATTGATTGATTAACGAAACATTGCAACGCCGTAATAAATATGCGCAACTATATACCATAATCATTTTGAAGACTTGCATCTGAATCCTTGAAATCCTTCAGCTGTCGTCCTGTCGTTCGTATAATGACAGAAAGCACAATGTTTGCAAAATCGTGGCGAAATCAATTTAGTACATTTCAAAATGAGTGATACGAAAAAGCGTTTTATGTCATTGGAAATATGAGAATAATATGCAAATATGCAAATGCTATTAGACGCAGTAAAAACAAAACAAAAGACATTACATTGTTAAGTAAGTTTTAGCGAGGAAGGAGGGAAAAATAATGAACAATAGCAAGAAACAAAAAACTTAATTTATATGAATTTATTCAGGTTATGTTATAGAGTAATGGATTGTAATTAATATACGTCAAAGTAAAATTATTCATTAGAAGTAAAACTAGAACAAAAAATATTATAATTTGTTTTGTTCTTAATCATTAAAACAAAACAAAGAAATAATAATATAGGCAACCCAAACAACCAAACTGTTAAAAACAAAAAGTTTTTGTATTGTGTATAGTTGGTTGCCTACATTAAATTTATAAAATAAGTTTTTACAAATTACCTTTGATATTCTGTATTTGTAAAAAAGTATTAACATTTACTAACTTTGAAACCGGTAGTAATAAAGGCCATGAGGGTCACTTTGTGACACTTGGTGACTGGGGAAGTTTAGACTTTGACCCCCCTTTGCATTTTCATTGCAAATGCAGAAAGTAAATAGGTTATTCAAACATTTCCATGCAGGCAATGTCCTCCACTTCTAGTGGGTTTGTATTCCAATTCGAAAACGCATTGACAAGAGGGTGCAAATGCACCCTTTTTGCGTGCAATATAAGTAGAAACGCAAAGAGAACGTGAATGAATAAACGGGAGAATATTCCCTTTTTCTATTACATTTCCGGAATATGGTTTCCTTTACTACAAACGACAAGTTATTTGCATTTCGGGTGGCTCACATTACACACAAGCAACGAGGATTCTTTGGAATGGTCGGGAATCACTGTGTCAACGAATTCAACGAATTATTTCAACAGGTTTAAAACAATTTATGTTTAATTAAATAAATAATTTAGTTTTTAGTTTTAATTGTGTTTTTTTTTTGGTATTCAATAAATTAAAAATAGTTACACTTTACATTTAAGCCTTGGATGATTAAAATTTATTACGTAAAGCCTGGCTGTGTTTTTTAAACATTGTGTGCGAGTCTGTCAAATTGCGTTTGCAGGCCTATCGAATGTCCGATATAATTTATCACCGCGCGCTGCCGCATATATTGTACAAGTGTAGAGCAGAGCTTCGTTGATGCGATTCATTATAGGCGGCAGGTCGTAAATTTCCATTTCACGGAAACACTGGAAACTGGTAACAAATGTATTACAGCCGAAAGCTCTGTCATATGGTTGGGAATGGTATGCTTGTGGTAACATACGATTTTTTTCCTGTTAATCGGAAGAATTACATAACTAAGGGCATTGGACTATAGAAGGCCATGTTCCTTAGAAAGCCAATTATTGAAATAATTGCCATGAAAACCCAAAAACATAAAAACTATAAACAAATATACAAACTTGTAAAGATTATATTAGTGTTTTAACTAGAAAATCTTCAATTTATTATTAAATTTTCCATATTTAGTTGCTGCTTTATATAAAGTTACTGTTATCAAATAAATAATAAATCAAATACTCAATTTGTACCAGTATTTGTTCGAAATATTCAACATTAAATCACATCAAATTCCCATCACGTAAAAACGTTTACTTTGTTATATATTTTTTTTTGCTTTTTGCAAATCATAATTTCCTCATCAATCACTATCTTCTGGCACTAGTTCATATTCATTCAGTTTATTCACTTGATTCACAGATCCTTGAAGAGATCCTTGAACAAACAAAAAAATCTAAATCCAAAATTCCAAAGCGTTGAATGTTCTCTCTTCATGTTATCAACAACGAGCATCTATCCATCGAACGTACAATGCACCATCGTTATAACTCACAACTCACATTTTTTCTTTGCGAATAATTTGGTACTTTGGGTATTTGAAAAGCAAATAGACTAGTCCCAGTCCAGTCCGCGGTTGTTTCAGGTTCAAACACAAAGGGCTCCGCTTTCTGCGCATTGTGTCCTTTCTGCTACTGCTGCTCAGTGTCTGCACCCTTCGCCGCCGCCAGTTTCTACGCATTTACACATCCAGGCCATGATGTCTGTCGTACACGGCGTGCAAACGCCAGCAACGTAAATGATT
Organism: Atheta pasadenae; assembly: GCA_030264155.1. Classification (NCBI taxonomy): domain Eukaryota; kingdom Metazoa; phylum Arthropoda; class Insecta; order Coleoptera; family Staphylinidae; genus Atheta; species Atheta pasadenae. The sequence goes on along the minus strand of JARJDS010040701.1, from coordinate 13,623 downwards.
AATTGCGTCCGCTGGTATTTGCTGAGTAGTAAAATTAATTGCAGGATTTCGACGATTTTCTTCGCCTAGTCTTTGCAACTTGTCTGTATTTCAAGCAAGGCTAACTTGTTTTAAGCTCTCAACTATACTCAAGCACAATAACTTCTTATTACTTGATATTAAATCGATTATCTAAGATTTGTTACAACTTCTAAATAAACATCTAATTTATCAATGCTCCATGCGCCTTTGAAGGCCAATCTTTAAAAAACGGTGGTAATAAATTTCCTTTTATGTTAATTTTTTTGGCCTTACAAAGAACGGACTCCTAAGAAGGCCATTTTAGGTAAAAAATTGTGTGTACAATTCTAATTAATAATTATTTAATCAATCAAGGAAAATCTTGGAAACTTTTAATTACTTGAAAACCTTGAACAGTTTCAACAGATTACTTAATGAAAACATACATAATTAATGCCTAACGACCACACTGAGATCGTCTATAAGCAATCTAAGTATTTTAAAAAAATTGACAAAAAAGTTTTTGAGGTTAGGCAAATTAATTACTCGCATAATTACAAGTTCTGTCTTTCTTTACTCATTAAACCCAAGTCGCTCAATAATAATTCGTTCACTTGTAGAAAAATAAACATTTTATAAATAAAATGGCACATAAAACAAAAATGTTTCTCTGTTTCTTTATTACCGTTCCTTACCAAGCTTTACCATTTTGTTTTTTTGTTTTAAGTAGCAAAAAAAACAAACAAAAAAACAAAAGGATTCTACTTCCACTTTATATGACCAAACATACAAATAGAAATGTCAACGTAAATGTAAATGTAAATGCAAACTGTAGGGGTAGTAGGCGAATTGCTTCCAAAAGCAAAAGAACTCGGACGCAAGCGGTGTCCACTGTTCAGGTCCGCTTTGTAAACATGCAATAAAAAAATTGCGCACATTTCCCACATGGTTTCATATTCACTTCCATTGGTCTATTTACTTAGTTTACACAGGACTAACATTGTCACTGGACACTAGACACGTATGAAGAAAATATTTGCGTACTCATTGCATAATAATTTCATATAAATGTCAGAATCCATCTTTTATTAAAAATAAAAATTCATAACCTAAAAAGTAAAATTTGTTTTAAACGTTTTTAATGAAAGCAATTTATTTTGTTTTAATTCAAAACGTCTCGAAGAAATGATTAACGACTCCGGACATAATGACAATTTGTTTATTTGGTTGCATACAACTTATCACCCGCTTGTAAGACATTTTACAAGCAATCTTTTCCCATAAAACCACATAAAACTTTCCGCACTCACTCGTAAATCATGTCAATCCGCAATTTATATTTCTTGCAACCGGCAATGTGTGCAATGTGCGCGCGCTTCTTACCAGCGCATTAAGTTCATGTGCAGCTTATCATGTTTATGCTTCAATTTTATTTCCCCACAAAACGTCGATACGCTTCACTTTTTCACTGAAACGCTGAAATCAGCTTGCTTTTGTTTGCGTGTGTTGACGTGCTTGGAGTCTGAGACACTTCAAGAGCTTTCTTTCCACGAGCCAACGATACTTTGTGCGAGTTTTGCCGCCAAAGTGTTTAAAACTTTAAACAAACAAAGCGAAATAAAATTGGCTGCTTTCCGTTTCATGTATCATAATATTCTGAATTACGATTACGGTTACGATTATTTACACGTTTCGCAAAGTAATACTCGCATTTTGTGGAATTTCTTCGATTTCTTCGACTTGTACAATCCTACGACAACAGCTTAAGTGCTATATTCTTTTATCCAACTTATATCCACGTTGGAAAAGTTATAAAAGAAGCTTATTGAACTTTAATGATCGTATTTGTAAGTTTTATTGATATTGTTTACAATTTTTGTTAATAAATAAGAAAAATATAAAGAAAACACGGTGTATAATGTTGGTTTTTTAAGATAAGATTAGTTAGGACTTTGTTAAGTTAAATGTTATTGGGGTGAAGCATTTGACCCGTCTTAATATCATACATTAACTAAATAATCGTCTGGTTTGATCGAGGTGACGAGGGATAAACATTTTAATTGAAATTTAGGTTAAACCTAAACCTCGGGACACACAAAGGGATGGCGTGCGTAAACTATGTACGCTTCGTGGATGACAATATCTAAAATCTAATTTTCCTAAAGGGCAGGATGCGAGTTTATTCAAGAATACTTGCTTCGAGCTTCTGCTACCCACGAGTCTGCTTGAAATTCATTCTCGTTTGGTTCTACCTCAACTTAAGTTCTTATTATTCCTAAACTATTTAAAATGAAGGATTATTGATGGATTAATTGATTTTAGTGTAATTTACATTTACGATAATGCTAACTCAAGCTGTAAAATCATTTTTACCTATAATGGCCTTTATAGGGTCCGTTCCTTGGAAGGCCAAAATATTTCTAAACGTCCTATATTACTAAAAATATCTATTAATCCCCAAAAAATAAATAAAAATTTAATTTTTCAGGTATAAATGTATAATTGGCCTTCAAAGGAACTTTATCTTACTTATTTTTAAAAAACAAACTCAAAATATAGTAAAACAATCCCTCACTTAAAAGAAAACATTTATTGCACTGTCATTTATTTAAGGATTTGTCAAATTTTCATTCGTAAAATGTATTACACGAATAAAACGTTATATTTCGTGATCTCGCTGAAAAAAAAAGGTTGTGCAGACGTTTTTTACGACAAAAGCGCGCAGGAGTTTTCCGCCCTTTTGGGGAATCTGCGGCGGTGTCGGCGGTATTTGGCGGTGTCGACGGTGTACTCCTGACAAGCAGCGACGCGCCGACATCTTCGATAATACATTCTCGAGCAAGAGGCGCAGGACGGGGTTGAAAGTGCTTGAATTAATGTAGATAAACACACCACGCGTTTTATATACGGTAGGCGGTTACGCACTCGTAAACTTCCACTTCTTCTGCTCGCAAAACTGTGTTCACAACACGCAAATATACAAAGTGTTAACTCAAAAATAACAAATTAAGAAAAATTCTGATTAATATCTTAATACTAAATAATGTGTACTTGGTTGCATATAGTTAAAATTTAGTTTTCTTTTAAAAAGTTTAATGTTAAGATTTGAAAGAAAGGCGTTAATTTATTGTTTGTGGTTCTTATGCTTTTAGGAAGTGCCCATTCTTCATGTTGCTTGAAGCTTTTACGTTTTTTGTGTGTTAGAGTTCATGTAAGTTTATGTAAGTTGGTGAGGTTATGTCATGTTCGGCCTACACCAAGTCTTTGTCAGTTGTGTTTCGAGTTTGCGCACTTCCACAAGCCGTAAAACAAGAGACAATGTTATATTTTGATATTCGCTTTAGTCCTTCATCTAGTTTATGAGTATGCGCGGCGTTGCTAATAAATATCCTCGTTCCTACAGCTAAATGAAATTGTATAACGTGAAATTTCCTCAGTCCAACGTTTTCCATCTAAAATTCTGTTAAATTATACATGCAATGCCGTTAAAAGTTTACCGTTCAAAACATAAACATTTAGTAATCCTAGGGTAACTTTCCGATGTTGATAGTGATGGCGATGATTAATTTTATTTATTCCTTGCTGCTTGACAACGCGCTAATTCACTTACTTTGTTGGTTCTTGTTGGAAAACTTGTGTCCACAAACGCATTTGTTTAATTTGTTTTAGTTTAGTTCGAAACGCTCAAGGAATTTCTGCTGTGTCCTGCGTTTGTGAGGGGGGTTGTGACTACAAAGCTTTGTTTTGCGCATTTTTCCATTTGTTTAGTCCGCCGGAAGCGGACGGAAGGAAGCAATTTGTTATAGAGAAATAAGTAATGTGTTTGGCAGTAATGTGCGTGTGGACGAGGCGTGTGCGATCGCAGATAACGAAAACTATAAGAAACAATAGAGTGCAAATAAGGACGACGCGCCAAGAATTGAGATTCGTACCAGACTCAAGCATATCGGCGATGATGGAGTGGAAAGTTGGAAATGAGGGAAGTGTGGGAAGCAGAGCTTTAGATATTAATAGTAATTTGCGTGCGGATTCATTGTTTTGGCATGACTTTAGGCCGAAAATCTGCTCGGCGTTCATTCCAAATGGATTCGCTTGCTGGAATCACTGAAGGACGTTAAGATTTATTGAGTGGACCATGCCAGCAACAGTCTTTCATTCTGATTGTAGCACTTAGTTTACTAAAAACAAAAATCTTAACACTAACCTTAAATATTCCAAACGGATTTTAATTTGTTTTACAATTAAATTTCGAGGTTATGTTGACAATAATTCATTTTATTTCTTATCCGCTTCCTTTGCATCGCAGTACGCTTGAATTTCCGGTGTCATCTTCGGAATCGGAAATTTCTTAAACAACCAATCCGGTGGTTTTCCATTCAGTTCACGCAATATTTTCAAAGCGTTCGCAGCCAGCGGGCAATTCCGCTCCAAGGGTGTGAACTTATTGTGATCTAACTTGCTCAACTTTGGAAGATACGCTGCAACCAGCTTCCGCATTTGGCCCAATTCGGTGCGATCGCACCATGGATTTGCATAAATCGTCAAGTGTTGCAATTTCGACAGCTTACGCAATTGGTAAATATATTTCGGATCGTTCAATTGATTACCGTGCAAATAGAGCACTGTAATATTCGGGAAGCGATATAAATCACTATGAATGTCTGTCAATTTATTGCAGGATAAATCCAGAAAACCCAACAGTTCAGGATACTCCAACGTCTTGTTCGCTAGCACATGCAAATTTTGCAGACTGCTCAGATTGTTGTGGTTGAGCCAAAGACTACGCGAAATCAATCGCAGGTTGCGTCCTTTTTGCAGCAAACCAAAGCGGTTCAGGCGCACTTCTTCAACGGGAATTGCTTCGATTTCTTGCAGATTTTTAAACGTATAATCAATCGGCAGCGCCGCCAATGCTTCGTTCGCATCGGTCAACACCCAGTCATGAATCGGTCGTGGTTTTGATCCTGGTTTTGTTTTTATTTTCGGCTTCTTCTTGGTGGTTTGCGGTTTATCTTTACTGCATTGTTCCGTACATTGCGTTTCTTTGCAACCCTTACAACTCATGGTAATTGGTTGCTGAAATAATTCGTGTAAAATGTTCGAAGAAAATGATTGACATTACTGAGGTAAACTACTTGTGGCAAATAAAAAGCGTTTCCATATTTATAGCAAATTATGGCAGCTGTATAAATTATTCTGTCATTTTTTTTGACTTGATTTTGTTGAAAAAAAAATTAGTTGATCTGGTTTAGTTCAGTCTAGTCTAGACAACAAACAGAATGAGAATCTTCGTTGCATCGTAATGATTTACACGCAAAAACACCCGGAGCAAACTTTCTTCTGCATTACCAAGAAAAACGAACAAACGCAGCATATAAATTTATTTTCCAATCGATATTAACTTATGTCGTCCGCGAGACTACCAGCCTCTAAAATACCGATAACTTGTTCACCAAACGAATTATAAAATGTGACTAAACTTTATTTACAAAACGATTTAAAAAGAAAACAACAGACAAACTAAACAAAAAACAAAGCCTACTTGATTGCCGTAACTCACGGCCTACTCGATAGCTAACATCCAAAACCGCCTTGACTTGTCGTGGCTCGCGACAACTTATAACTTTAAAATTTGCGATAAAAATGAACTTGTTGACCGTTGTCTTGATGCTTTTATCTCAACTTTATCGCTTTGTAGTTTTTCATATTGGGGAAGGCATAAAGGCATTAGGTCTACATATAAAGCAAGAAAAAAATATTATAAGGAAACAGTGAGTAAGCGAGAAAAGTGGAAGGTTAAAAGCCATTTCCGTCAACGCTTTGGCACAAAAACGTTGCGGAAAAATTCGACAGCAAACGGCGATGGTCCACTACGCTAAGAACAAAACAAATGTAACGCATAAATAAAAAACAACTACACTTAAAAACAAAACACAACCAACGCACAGTTAAACAAAAAATCAAGTTGGCAAACAAAAAATACGAAACGAAAATGTAACAAAAACGTTTTATGAGAAAAACCTCAAAGTCAAGTGCACACTTAAAGGTTTTTCTACACAAAATAAATATTTTACGTCAGATAAAACACAAACAATGAAAGATAACTATAACAAAAAATCTCAGTGAGAAAGAAATTAAAACTCAAAAGGTGGCTATGTAAAAAACAAACGCCATTCTTTTGTTTTCGCAGTGTTTCCAATGTAAAACTAAAACTTTTTGGCTTTAAACTAAAACTACAACACGTTTTAGTTTGGCGTGGCATAAATTTGGTTATGTAACTCGTTTAACAACGCGTGAGTTTGGTACTTTCGGAACCATGTCACAGGCACACTGTAATAAATTGAAAAGTTCAAAACTAGTTAATTAAATTTGTACAATCAGTGAATGTTAACAGAATATGTAAGAGCTATAGTGCTGTAATCTAGTAATTGCCGGAATATTTATTGAATTAAGTTATAAAATGGGTCATGGAGCACATCAGTAAATCTATATAATTTTATCGCCGAAAATAAATTAATTTAAACGTTGGAAGTTCATCGAATTAAAATTAAATTAAATTTTTTATGGGTTAAACTAAAATGACGTCATGACATTTGAGGTTATACATCAGTCATTATTACAGAACTTGATAACAGTTCTTGAATTTTACGAATGTAAAACAATAAAAAAATAAATGGTAATTTTGTTGTTTTTTTTTTAATTTATTTTTTTAGTCTGGAAAACGTTAATGCAAAATCTACTTACGTGTAATTTAACCAGAAACTATTGTATCCTATTAAAACTAACTACCTGAAATGAGCGCAAGGATAACTTTTAAGCCAGCAGCCGCTAATAACGCCCTAAAGGTATGCATGCTTGCACATTCGTTGTTTTCCCCAACTATCTTTCTCGCAACGAACTGATTTCACCCAAAGACTAGGTAAAAGCGTCGCTAGCGCCGTCGCAAAAACATTGGGGATGATCTGCATGGGGATGAGCTCCTCCTCTGCCATGTGTACACACTCGTACATGCTTCAGTACATTCGTATAATTTTCCACTCGATGTTAGAGCCCAATCCACCGCGAAAGGAGTTAAAGTCGCTAAAACTGCTACTCTAGCGTGAATATTATTTTAATGCGTCTTTGTGCATTGTTGTAGATAAATACTCTCCCTATACACACAGTGTGCTTGCATCATATTTTCGTTTATTTTTCAAATCAATGTTTAGACGCTGTGTTGATTCAGGACTACAAGAGGACGAATCCTTGTATATTGCATTACTGAAACGAATTATCCACTGAAGCTTATTACTTCGAAACGATTTGCTTCTGGTTGACTGATGTGGTCTCCCAAGCGGGTTAAGCGCGACGATGCAAAGTTCCCGACAGTGTATCAGTGTGTAGATCCACAATTGGAACGGATGGGCGTTAAAGCACCCTAATATACAATTATAAGCTACTTGATTAGTTTAATCTCTTCTACCTTTCTCCCAAGCGTCGTTTTGTACTGTATTTGTTGTGTATCACAAGATAGGTTAGGTTTTACACGTGTTGGTAGTTAAAAATTGAGGTTAGGTTCACTTAAAATCAGTAAATCTTAAGTATAAAGTTGGAGTTAACGGTTTTTTTTTTTTGGTTGAATATAACAGGAAACCCAACAGGAAATTGCTTGCCGTTTGCAATCCGGTAACTTACAAAAACAGGAAGTAATATATTAAACTCAAACCCACGTTGCAAAAATTTGGAAAACTATTAAAGGTTTTGGGACTTTGAAAAATGATTTTAAGCCTTAAACACGCACACGTTAACATTTTGTTTTTTTTTTGTAATAAATTGAGATTGATGGTTAAACAACCCTTCTTTTTGTGAAGAAAATTTTGAGGTTATTACAATGTAATGTTTGGTTACGTTGGCATATTTTAGGTTATGTTGAGAGTGACTCAATAAATTAAATTAGGTTATAAGAATGAAAGTAAAATCATAATTTTTATAAACGGTGTAAACTTGTGAACAAACAAATGTCATATTTTAACAAACTGTCAAAGCAATATAAAAATAATGTCGTGGCGTGGTCGTGACGATAAATCCGACGCGAGCAAGACTCGTCGCGACAGTTTCAACTCTTCGTAAGCTTCGTAAACTAACGCGTTGGAATCAGGATTGAACTCAATGTAGACCACGACCACATCCACCCCAACAAAGATGTGTTCGGTTTCTCCATGGAGCAATATGTTACGATGTTAGTTCTGCTCGAATCTGAGTCGACTTTGTCTAGTAAGTAGACTCTGGTTGCTAGTTGGTAGTTTTCTCGTTTCGGTCGCTTTTTGTTTTAAGTTTTATTCTATTTTTTACGCCGCGTCGTAGACTGTTACTTCCGCTTTTTTTAATACTTTTCCCGCAGATTTTCTCGACTAGATAGTGGATTTTTGCGAGTATATTCCTACTACACTTTTATTATATCTATATCTATATCTATAAGTATGAGTATAACTATATTGAATGTGCGCTAAGAACTACATGCAGGTTGTGATATAGTTGTGTATACAGCTTTAAGTAGAGCATGTAGTTAATGCACTTATTATTTATTTTTGTGCCAAGTTTTCATAGCGTAAACTTGAGGTTAGGTTGTTTTGTGTTTTGTTTTCTTACGTGGAAAGTTCCTTATTACTTTTCTTATGGTTACATTTTTGTTATCTCAAATTTTCATCAAGTAAATAAGAAATTTCATTAAATACATTTAATAAATATAAATCTTACAACGAAAATTATTAAATGAGGTTAGATGATTAAATCTCGTGTTCCGCAACCAGACAAACCATGAGTGAACTGCAAAACTAGATACTGTTGAACGTTGACGTGAAGAATAAAGTTTAGAATCATGCACTTAGACTCTTAAGCTTGGAATATTATTATTACTATATAGTGACGACGACGCACAGTGTGCCGAATTGTGATTTTGCTGGCTAAACGTTTTAAAAAAATGTTTTTCAATTACCCAATAAAGTTTAGATGTCTGAAACTAATTTATTTACTCATTTGAACCCCCTGAACTACCAAAATAACCAATACAATTATTTTTGTTTTTTTTTTAAATCAATTTGTAAGCGCCTTAAAAAATATAGGGTAGGCAACCCAATAAACAGTCTTATATATAAAAATGTATTATATAATTGTCTCAGGATTCTGAAATAACAGTTTACTCTCGTAAATTATCAAACGGCACACTGTGCGGTGCAGGCGTCGTTTGGGGTTGTTCATGCTTCATAATTCCTTTGCTGTATCGCTTTGCTGTGTCGCTTCGCTGTCTCAGGGTTCATGTTTCCAGTTTTAGAAATATCAAACGAAGACGTGCCGTCGACATCTACTTTATTGCGCGAGGCGGTACATAAAGGAACGCTGATAAACCGCCCGCTCGCAAAGAGAAGCATGGAGCGTAAACTTCGCGAATGGCGGCGGTGGTAATGGCAATGGCGTTGGTGGGAAAATGAAATCTGAACGCGTTACGTTGGTGAGGCAGCGCTTTACAGTCACAAGTACTGCCCTGACTGGTCCTGCTGCTTGCCACGACAGTGATTAATCTGTGGGCTAGCTTGTTAGGAAGGAAACCCCCGGCGTCCCCGACGATATTCGTCGGAATTGTCGGTCTCGATTGCGCTAACGTCGCATACTCCCCTCAACGCTAACCAACCGATAAACATGAGAACTAATCTTAAAAAGAATTGATGCTTAAAACACACAAATATTATCCGTTTTTTCTATTCTAGCTATGAAACATGGTTATGTTTCTACTTGTAATTTAAAGAAAAATAAGTTTGATGTTTTTCGTTTAGTTTATATTTTTATATCAAACCATCGTTTGTAAATGTATTCATTTCAATATTCAAGTTTAGGAAAATTTTATTTTACTGTTTCTTCCGGTATTCCGGAATATATTCCTGCTCTACTTATCTATATAAAATTGTCGTCGATAGCAGGATGCAAAGCTCCAATTTCCTTACTTATCCGCTTCCTATCAACCCAATAACTTCATGCACTTTTTACGTCTGTGTGTTGGCTTTGTGTACTTCTTTTACTTTCTTCGAAAACCAGAACAAATTTAGGTATACGTGGAAAATGCATCGTGAGGAAAACAGAATACAGGTCTCGGCATTGCATTACTGGCAAAATATAAAGATATAAGAACATAAAGATAAAGCTATTAGAATGCAAATGGGGGTAAAGGAGTTGAGGATGAAAATCTTCGGCCGAGATACGAACGATCCGCAACGAGAAGAAACTAGTTTGCATAAAGTTGCAATGATTTGAACCCATGACCAACAATCGATATGAATTCGAGTGCATCAAGTACTCAATGCACGATAGTTTTGAAAGAAACTTGAAGCATTTTATGAAATTCGGTAATAAAAGTTTGAAATATGTGATTGTTTTGACCAACAAACTACGATATTGCATTATTGGAGTAAGGAATTTAATCAATATACTATATTTATTTATTTGGTAATTTTATATTAATTTTAAATGTTATTATTTATTGTTTTTCATTGAATTATTTAACATTTATGAGAAATAAACACCTTGTATAACTCAAAAATAATGTTTATATGTAAGGCCGGTAGAGGTCATTTCGTATATAAAATAAAAATCGTGCATTCAACTTATGCAACTTCTGATGCACCATGCCCAGTGTATTTTATGTTATGAGGCAAAATGTATTATCATTTCTGAAAATATAAATAATTGTGATTAAATAAATGTCTGTAAATATTAAAATATGTATTTATTTTTATTTTTTTTAGTAAACAGGTACTATCAGTAACTAAAAAGCACTAAAAAGCACAGCTAAAAAGTGGCGGGGGAAGTTTGACAGCTAATACAAGTCAATAAAACAACTTTCAGAAGAAATCAAGTTATAAATTATAGTTTATAAACATTATATTTACTAAAAAGATAAATAAATAACTAAGCATGGCGTTGGCAATGCAAAGAAAAGCAAACGTAAGTTATATTAATAATTAATGTTATGCGAATTATAAAATAAATAAGTATTCTAACCTAAAAATGCGTTGTAGGTACGTTTGCCCCCTGAAATCAATCGTATTTTGTACATTAGAAACCTGCCGTACAAAATAACAGCGGAAGAAATGTACGACATATTTGGAAAATACGGTGCCATTCGACAAATACGTGTTGGCAACACACCAGATACAAGAGGAACTGCTTTTGTTGTTTACGAAGATATATTTGATGCCAAAAATGCTTGTGATCATCTTTCTGGTTTTAATGTATGTAATAGATATTTAGTAGTGCTGTATTATCAAGCTAGTAAAGCATTTAAGAAGACAGATTTGGAAAAGAAGCAAGAAGAAATTGATAAAATGAAAACTAAATATGGAATTAATGATGAGTAAATGTTTATAGGAAATAAATTAGGTTATCTAGGTTAGTGATTATTTTATACACCTTGAAACTTATTTTAAGAATATCATAATAAATGTATTAAAATAATGAGTAAGCTTTGTTATAATAACAAAGAATATTTTTTGAAGGACCCAATTTATTTTATTTAAATAAAAATCTATATTAAAATATATGATGAAAATTATATTAAGTAATTTACAATTACAATCATCGTTTTGCCTGCAACAAGAAATCGTAAATTGTCATTTAAAATAAACAGTGGCGATGAAAAACTTCTGAGCGCGTTGAAACATGTCGTGAACAATATTTATAACGTAATTTAATAATGTCGCGCTTAATACCACTCTTACTCGTACCGTAAATATTAATTTCAACAACAAATTTTAATTTTGCAATGAAAAAAATCGAATTGTAAGTATTAGGTAAAAAGTCGAAAATTTGAATGTGTTTGAAATATAATAATAATTTTTTTTTATCTAATACAAAGATTCAGCAGCATTCGTCGAACGAGGTTTCTTAATCTTGTCCAAATTTTTGACGACAATGTCGTGTAGCGAACAGTACCGATTTCGGACTTCAGCCATAACCAACCACAAACCGAGATACTCCTTTTGATCCAGCTCCACTACAGCGCGCCGATAATCATCCAAATGCGGATATTTGGCTACTTTGGAAACGAGTTTACCACGAGAAATAAAATAACGCGATATTTGATCGAAGAACGCGGCAGCTTCGGCTTCAACTGACTGTACTTCAGCAAGTGTATCTTCTTGGATTGACACACCAAAATTATTACCATCTTCTATCTTTGGTATCATAAAAGAAATCCACATTTTTAACTGGAAATTTAAAAAAAAAACATATAATGTAAAGAACATGAGTCATTTTTTCAGTTTACTTCGCCATTTGTAATTAACAACTTACCAAGTTTGAATCCTCCATAAGTTTTCTAATGTGTGGCTTAACAATATCAATAAGTTCAACTAAATGCTTGTTACTTGGGACAGAACCAGATGGCAACAACATAACTTTAGTGCCATCTTGTGATATGCTGTTGTCATACTTCAACTTCTTTTTGGGGGGCATATCCTCATCATCCTTCAATAAAATAGGATCAGGCACTGGTATGTTTAAATCATGATAAACATCTGAGAAGTGACGATTCTTAAATGCTGGTGTTTCAAGTAAATCATTCAAACTGACTATTGTCTGTGGAAATTCTTTCAGTATTAAAGTCTCAGCTTTACTCTTCAATGAATCCTTATATTCTTGAACCTATGTGATTGAAAAACATACTTTTGTAAAAGACATATTTATAGCAACATAAACACACAAATAATTATTAACTTTATCTAATTTGAGCTGATCAGATGAACTGAGATTCCCAAATGAAAAGTAAGAAGGCATCACTCCATTCATCGTTTTGCAATTTGTACTAGTTGAACTTGTATATTGGATGAAAAAAATACTTCAAATTTCAAATACAGATTGACAAATGCGAACAAATTTCAATGACAACATTAAGCGGAGTGAGGTGATGAAAAATGAAAGCATGGCGATATGTTCATTTTGATATGTGCGGATGACTGATGACGGATTGCATTGTTTGAAATCCTGTATTATAAGTTAGTAACTGTTATAACTGTTGAGTTGATTTACCTTTTTACTGATTTCCGCTGCCATGGTAGACGAAATTGTTTGGGAAATACTGGATTCAAATAAGAAACGCGTCTTTTACTTAAGACTTAACCTAGAAACGATAGATTCGATCTTCGCACACCGCAACACCGCAACTGTTGTGGACTGTTATGAAGCGTATGGAGGGGGAAATGACTATGGGTGGAAATCAGGGGACTTCTTTGAGCTTCTTTGAATCCCCAATAGGGGCGCCACGTCGCACATACATGGTGATTTATAACAACCTGCAAATCTAAGAAATTCTAATCTTGATCATTTGTTATACTACTTTTATGATCATAACTTCTAAACGGTATAATATTTCTGAATTTTCTCAACGGATTTAGATAGATGGTGAAAAGTTACACTAGAAATAGTATATTGGATATCTAGGTATGCATTTTTAATGTGTTAATAATTAGGTCGAACAAAGTTGCACAAATTTTTCGTGCTCAATATGAGTTTTTGTTCATATCTTCTAAACGGCTAAATTTTTTTAACTTTTTGCATCGAATTCGAATCGGCGACGTCCAATTACCTTTAGAAACT